>JACCIB010000681.1:0-102575 GCA_018906965.1 Philotrypesis tridentata
TCTGAATCGAGCTCGATCGTCTCGAACTTAGATTCGTTGAGGAATGCGGTTATCGTGTGTGAGGCCGCCAGGTGGGCATCCGCTGTGTGGGCGGAGCACCCTGGCCTGAGTTCTACAATGCCGACTCCTGCGATGTCGTCGGTTAACTCTTCCTTGCGCGTGCAGGAGAAGAGGATCTTCTCGGTGCCTCTCATAGAGAATAACCACGCGTTAGCGTTATGCAGACGCAGCCAGAACGTGCCCCTTAGCTGCTTCAGACGAATGTCGCATGAAGATGGGTCGCTGATCTCCCTCCCCGCAGCGATTTTTATCTCGCAGGGGGGAATCGTTTCCTATCTCCCGGGCCGGCTCTGGGTTATAACGACGATGAATCCCCCCATCCATTTTCCGTAATTTCGGGACGACTTTAGCGGCGATTGGCATGTATGTCCTATTAGAGCTACTCACCGCAAAGTAGATGTGCTCTGGCCAGATATAGGCCGCCATATCTCGTGCGCCAAGGATGTCTTGCGTCGTTGGGACTGGGGTGGCTTTAAATAGGTTGTAGTCTTGCAACCCGAGCAGGGGTGTGTTAATCCGGTACACCAGGCATCCGTCGACGTAGCGGACGTCGATCTTAGAGATGTCAAGTATCGACATGATTGACACCTTGTTCTGGGGGATAGGGAACTTTACGGTGGGCATCGAGCTGTTAACCTTCGTCATAGCCTCTATGAACGCGTCGGGGGAGATCATACGCGGGTGGATCGCGCCGTTTTTGGCGAATAAGATCGCGTGTACGAGGGTGTCCGTATCGGCCCTCAAGCTGTTCGATGCTGAGTCTTGCGCTGACGAGGGCGTTCAGGACCGCGATTTTTTTGTCGTTAGAGGCGGTCTTGTTGGCTAGGACCTCTGTCGCTAGATCGAGGCGTTCTAACCTGGAGTTTAATCGCGACAACTCGCGCTCGATGACTTGGGTCTGGTCGGCTAGGAGTGCCGCTGTTTTGCGCGTGTCCCTAGCTACCGATTGGATCGATCGCTGTATTTCTTTAGCGTCGTCTTCGGTCAGAGTGCCGTACAAGAATTTCTGGATCGGGCCCCCGAACGGAACGATGCCGGACCAGCGGCGGACGCGGCGCTTACCGTCTTTCGCGTTGTCAATTAGGTGCTCGTTTAACAAAAGCAGGTCCTTAACCCGCTCGGCCTGGCTGGCTGCCGCCCTTGCCTCTAACGCTATGGTGTCGTTTTCGCAGTTCCAGCCGCACGCGCTAATGATTCGATCGACGCTGGACGATCTTCCAGTCAGCGTTGGACGACGCCAATGGGGCGATCTTCTCGGTGATTAGGCCCAGCTTCCCATCCAGGTGATGGATCGTCCGTCTCGGGATTTTGGGCCTCTTGCCCGGCTGGTGAGGCTATGTGGCTCGCCAGGGTGGCCCTGTAAATAATGGCGGATTGGTATGCGCTATTGCGCTGGGCAGTTCGGCGTGGCCATGGTTGCGTGCAGGTGGGGGGATTGCGAGGTGCGTCGATTTTTGACTGTCGTTTGTTTTTGCATGGTAGCACGTCCGGTGCTACGGAAAAAAACGATAAAAAAAACGACGCAGTCACGGCCTTTCGTTTTCCGAGTCGGTGTCGAGTAGGAATTCCGAGGGCGCGCTTTATTTTGTCGACGTGGACGACTTTCATGTCACCGTTTGACCACCAATGTCACGCTGTTTGTTCGGCTGTCGATTTTCGCGATCTCGAAGGGCCCTGTATACTCCGTTCCGAATTTCTTGTTGTTTCGGCTCCTTTAGCAGGAGGACGAATTCGCCCTCGCGGAAGCTGCTTGATGTTGAGCTTTCGGTCATAGTAATATTTGGAGCGGAATTTGGCCTGCACAAGGTTCATGGCTGCCGCTGTCTGGAGCACCTCCTAGGTTACCCGTCATTTCCTCGATGAACTCATTATACGTTAGGCCGATCCCTCACGAGGGAAGCTGGACGGTGTTCTTGGCTTGGTCCCGAATACGAGTTCGTGGGGCGAGTACCGAGTGCTCTCGTGCACGGTGCAGTTGTAGGCGTGCTGGCATAGGGATGTCCACGAGTCCCAGTCGTCGAAGGACTTGACGTACTTGCGCAGGTATTCGGTGAGCGTGTGATGCATGCGTTCAATAGATCCATTGGACTGGGGATGGTATGTGGTCGTGCAAAATTTTCGGATCCCGAATAGCCTGGCAAATTCTTCCATTAGCCGTTTTTGGAAATGCGTCCCCTGGTCGGTGAGTATGGCCTCGGGTGGGCCGAATACGCATATTACCTTTTCGGTGAGGGCTCGCGCGACTTCTTCCGCGTTGGCTAGCTTTTCCGGGATCAGTAGGGTGAACTTGGTGAGGAGATCCTGTGCCGTTAGGATGTAGCGGTTCCCCTGTTTCGTCCTTTCTAACGGTCCGTAGAAGTCCAGCGCTAACTGGTCCAAGGGGAAAGCCGGTGTATTGCTTATGAGCAGTGGCGCGCGAGTTTTTATGCGGACTAGTTTGTTCGTTTGGCAGATGCCGCAGCGAGCGACAAACTGCCTGACGTCATGCCGCATGTTTTGCCAGTAGAAGTCGCACGCAATTTTCGTGTACGTCTTCGTGGTGCCGCGGTGGCCTCCTGCGGCCGCCACATGGTATTGCTTGATAAGCTTATAACGATTTTTTGTAGCCGGGACGGGCAGGTTGTTCAAGTGCAGCACTGCCGTGATGCGTTTACCGGCGAATATGCCATCAAATATCTCGCTGAAGACTGTCCATTCGGCCAGCCTCAGCATCCCGAGGTCTCGGACTACGGCGAAGCTCTTTAGCTTACGGGTCGTCGCTACCCTGCTGAGCGTCTTTAGGCACTTTCACAGGTCGCTACGGATGGGCCTCTCTTCGCTGTAGTTCTTGACGCATAGGCCTATGACTTGGAGGCCCGAGCAGTCCGAGATACTCACTTCGCCGACGCCGAGTTGCTGGGCCGCTAGGCTTTCTGGGTGGATGTAGCCTCGCTCCACGAGTGCTCGCAGGACTTCCGAGGACAGCTTGTTGTCTGCCGCCGTGAGGTAGACGAGGTTTTCCTTATAATCGAAGGGATGCTCCTTCACCGGTCGTAGGTGTACGAACGGCGGTACCTCTTCGCCGTCGGGAGTCGCCCATGGTGATTTTTCGCGCGGAGGTCTGGCGTGCGCGATGACGTAGCGCCTGAGGGCGTCCTCTTTGAGGGCTGTCGTTGCCACTGTGGGCATTCCGGCTCTTGACTCTCCGGAGGTCCGCCGGCTTGGTCTCACCTGGCTGCTCGATTCTCCCTGAGGGTCCGGGGTGACCGTCGCTCCGCTGACAGCTTCGTCCTGTGGCGGCTGCTCTTCCGCCGAGGGGGTCAGGTTGTGGTGTCGGGGCGTGGGGCTGCTTGCCGCGCTCGGCCTGCTCCCGTAGTATATGTCGCCTGCCCCGCAGGGGGATTGCGGCATGGAGATGTCCGCAGGCGATGGCGAGGGTTGCCTGTACGCCGGGTTGTCCCTTGAACTAGCGTTCCCAGGGTCCTCCGGGCTCCCGGGGGCATTTGCTGAGCTCCTCTTTACGCGCTCCCCGCGGCCAAGTGTTGGGGAGACGGTCGAACTATGCCCGTCATCCGGGGGTGGGGATCTGCTGCGCGCAGTTGCATCTCCACGCTCTCGACCTTCAGGTATCACCACTCGCCTATAGGGCGTGAAGTGCTGACCTTCCAGGTGCAAGTGGACGATTTGGTCCGTGCCATTTGCCAGTACGTGGAAGAATATCGTGCCGCCTCCCGGGCTTTTAAAGTGGATGCATACGTTGACCATGAACTCGTGTGCGAACACGAACGCGCAATCCACATTGCCCCACGCGTGATCTGATTCCAGGATGGCCTTTGTTTCCGCGTACTCGCCGCAAGCTAGCAGCTTGTCCGACGCCAGGAGGCGGCGACGCAGCTCCTGCGGTGACATGCTTAGCTGTGCCGCCCTGATGAGGGAGTAGAAGAGGCAATTACCTGGGGGATCGTTGGGGATGTCCGGGCACTGCTGCAGGGTCAGGTATGCCTCCAAGCAGCGGCCTTTCCTTATATACGTGTGCATCAACACGTTGGCTGACGACGCTGACGAGCGCACGTCTGACGACGACTTCCGCCGCTCGTAGTTGCGTTTTACGCCTGCAAAGTTTTCGCGGGGTCCGACGTCCACTGGATCGTCGGGTATCGTGCCGTCGGCCGTCTCGTCGACCTCCATGGCCTTGTGCGGGGGTGAGTCGGCTGCCCTGTCTCCAGCTGTCGTTCGGGGAGCTGCGACGCTTTCCGGGGTGCCACCTGGACTCTGGCTCGCTGCGGGCGAGTTGATGGCGTAAGGCGTCCGCGCTGGCCGCGAAATGCTGCCGCCGCACCCCGGCGATGTGCCTGACACAGGGGTTGGGGGGGCGGCCGCGAACGGAGTGGTCGCGATGGGCTTCTCGGGGGCGTTATTGTTTTCCGCTACCTCGATACACAGCCCTTTCTTGCTGCCGCGCGCCCGCCTGCTTACCTTAATGGCGAGCTTCTTTTTGGAGGCGCCAGTGCGCCAAGGCCATGGAAGAACGAGCGTTGGTGCACTGCGCAAGGAGGTGGAAGAATGCGACTGCGGCCTACCCGATTTTCGCGGCTCGGCTTGGTGCGGGTGTGCGTTGGTATCGTTAGTCTGCGCTGACTTCGGGGCCGAGAGGGTGATTTCTGGCTCCGGTGAACTGGGGCTGCCGAACTGGACCCGTACTGTACTGCCGGCTGCACTTGCCGACGGGGTCGGGGAATACAGCCTTGGAGTCTTCCTGCTATAAGCCGACATCCCCCGCGTTGACTCATGCCCCAGGGGTGCTATATCCCTCAGGTACTGCCATGTTTCCGGCCGTATGTCTTCCGGAGCGGTCGACGACCTTGGGAAGGTCGTGATGAGGCTGGCTCTATCAGTGGGAGAGGCCGCCCGGGGCGGCTGCTGAGCTTCCGGCAGGGCGTGTTTTCGCACGGATTCCTGCAGGATCTTCGTAATGCGGTTTCGCTCGCTGTCGCTAAGTCTCAACTTGGACGTACCGATCGCGGTCAGGGTCACGTTCGTGAGGATGCTTTGGAACGGGACCGAGTCGGGGAAATCAAGCGCGTACACGCCGGCTTTCCCGGCTTGCCTGGTCAGCCACCGTACGCTCACGGGCTTGCTGGGATCTATCACGTCTTGTGACGTCCTGCAGAGGTAAAACCCATTATTGATGTTTCTGACCGCCAGGAATTCGCCTTTAAGATATACCGCTACTCGCTTGCGGCTTTCTCTGTGACATGGCGCCAACGTCGTGGTGGCGCTTGACTCCGACATCAGCCGCTTTTTCTTGCGCAATCGCTTTACTGCGCGGAATCTGAACACGCGCCCCGGTGGTGCGCCGGCTTTCTCGTCCGGGCTCTCATCGACCTGCTCGTCGGCCAGCTGATACAGCTTCTCCCTTGGTAACTCGGGGTTTACCTGGCCGGGCTCGAGCACTGGGTTGCGGGACAGCGCATCGGCGTTAGCGTTCTTCGCCCCTGGACGGTAGACGATGTCAAAATCGTACCCGATTAACGCTGCCTTCTGGCGGTTGAAGCGAAGATCGGGCTTCTTCGTCTTGTGGAAGTGCTTCAGTGCCTCGTGATCTGTGATGAAGGCGAACTTGCGGCCGTAAAGGTAGCATCGGAATTGCTCCTTTGCATATACCATTGCGAGCAGCTCCTTATCGTAGGTCGGGTACCTCAGCTCGCTACCCTTGAGACAGCGTGAAGCGAAGGCGCATGGTTGATCGGCTCCCAACTTGCCCTGACTCAAGATGCACCCAAGTGCGAAATCGGAACTGTCGACCGTGACGGTAAAGGGCTGGTTCATATCCGGGGCCTTGAGCACCGGTGGATTCGCCAACCGCAGACGAAGGGTCTCGAACGCGCTCTGCTGCTCCTCGCCCCAGGTGAATTTTCCCTCTGGCTGCGCCACTTCGTATAAGGGCCTTGCGATCTTCGCGAAGTCCTTTATGAAGCGCCGGTAATAGTTGAACAGGCCAATGGCTTGTCTGACCTTGTGCGCGCTGGTGGGTACCGGGTAGTTTGCCATCGCGCTAGTTTTGGCCGGGTCTGCCTTGATGACTCCGCCGCCGACTATGTGCCCGAGGACTTGGGCCTCGCGTTTCAAGAATTGGCATTTCTTCGGCTCGACGGTCATGTTGGCATCCACGAGCCTCTGCAGCACTCGGCGGAGGCGATCGCCGTGCTGTTCGAGGGTCTCACTGAAGACCATTAGGTCGTCCAGGTACACTTCTACCTCCTCGCCCTGTAGGCCCCTCATGGCCAGGTCCATGGCTCTGGTGAAGCTCAGCGTTGCCTCCTTTAGGCCCATGGCTAGTCGTTTAAATTGGAGGAGCTGGTTGCCGGACTTCCCATCCGGCGCGTAAAAGGCCGTCAGGTGCTTGGACTTGGGATCCATTTCAATCTGGTGGTATCCCTGCTTCAAGTCCATGACGGTGATGTAATTGGCTGCCGCCAGGTTCTCGAGGATATCACTGGTAAACGGCAGGGGGTGACAGCTCCCCTCGGTCTCCTCGTTTAATGCGCGGAAGTCAGTCACAAGGCGGAATCGCTTATTTCCTTGAGCGTCCGGCTTCTTGGGGACTATCCAAAGCGCTGAGGAGTAATTAGAGCTGGAGGGCTCGACTATTCCTTGCTCCTGGAGCTTAG
This sequence comes from Philotrypesis tridentata, assembly GCA_018906965.1. Lineage (NCBI taxonomy): Eukaryota > Metazoa > Arthropoda > Insecta > Hymenoptera > Pteromalidae > Philotrypesis > Philotrypesis tridentata. The sequence continues at coordinate 6,711 of JACCIB010000681.1, forward strand.
CCAGTTCTCTCGACATGTGCTCCTTTATTGCCGGTGGGAACCGGTAGCGGCCTGTACGTATAGGCTCGTTGGACTTTAGGACGATTTCGTGCTGTAGCAGGTGCGTCGCCGGCAATGGCTCTCCGTCCAGTCCGAAGACACCTGCGTACTCGTCTATTACGTCCCTCACCAGGGCGATCTCTTCTTCGTTACACTTCTCGAGGTCAGCGAGCTCCAGGATTCTCGCGACTCTCCTTTCTCTTACTGCGTTATCGGCTTGCAGTGCGGCGTTGAGGCGCTCCACCTCTCTATAGTCGGAGTGCTCTTCCTGGCCGCGAGTCAGGCGCCTAATGTCGGCAGTTCCTCCGGTCGTTCCCTCTGTTTGGCCGTCCCCATCGGCCTCACACGAGGGGTTTCCCGGGACTAAGCAACAAGGCAGGATCTCAACGACCGGAGTCGGGATCGTCACTTCCTTGCTGCTCGTGTTTATGCATTCGGCCATCGCTCGACCGCTTCTGTTTTCGGCTAGACAGTTGCCGAATAGGAGCTCAGGGTTTGCTACGCGGGAGCAGATGACCATTCTCACCCATGGGGGAATTGATACTTTTTCATCTTCCGCGAATGGGATGGTAAGGTCGCCGAGGCGCAGGCATCTGGTGTCTGCGTCGACGCTGCCGTACAGCGCCTCGATCACGTCCCAGCCCAGGATCCCGTCAGTCTGGATAGGGAACTCGGGGGGCACGATGTGCATGTCGCAAATCATATCGTGGATTGCCACGGTCGCGATCCCAATAGTTTGGGCAAGGCCGCTCGTCACCCCACGGATGGTGATTTTATATCGAAAATTGATTGGGACTCCCCTTGCGAGCTTGTCTATTTTAAGAATGGAGATGTCCGCTCCGGAATCAACGAAGAACGATGCTCTCCCCAAGAGCAACTGCGATGATTCTAGGCTAACGATAGGCGGCGTACGCCCGGCCGTCAGAAAACGCAGGTGAGCGCAGCATGAGTCCGCGTCTGAGTCATCTGGTGACTTCACGATACCGCGGGCTGCCCTTCTTGCTCTGGGCTCTCTTGGCGGGGGCGCACCGAGTGGCTGCGGCGGCGTAACCTTCGTCGAGGTGAGGTTGCAATCTTCCACCTGCAGGTTAAATCGATACCCCACTTCGTGCGCGGCGTGGGCGCCGGGCTTGCCCTGTGGACTGATACGCGTGTCGAGGAGAGTAAGGTTGCCGTCGGTCCGCTTGTCTGACTCGTGCAGTCTTTCGATCGTTGTGTACCTCGGTGGGTTATCTCGACCGGCGCGACCTGACATTGGCGACATCTCTTCGGGGATGCGTGGCGGTTGCACGGGGTTGAGGGGAAGCGGTGGCAGATTCATCTGCTGGGCGTTGGAACCACCCCAACGCTGGCTCGCCGGCACACCGCACTCGGTGGCGGGCTGCGCTAAAGTGGAGGTGATCTGGGTCACCTTATCGTTGGCACTTTTGCCAAAATCGAGAGAGTCGGACTTCCGCTCGATCTCGATTAAGCGAGGGTGGCTACCCGTCGCTGCGAGCTCCGTGGACTCGCACTCTTGCGTCCTGATCAGCTTGGTGGTTTGCTGATTGGACCTACGTGTTGTCCGACGCTCATCGTCTGGGGATTGAGACGAGCGTTGAATCAGTTTAAATGCTTTTCTTCGGCCGCTCCACCCTGCTGATTCTGGATGCTGCCAACTTCTTTATTGTCGTCACCGCGATTGTTGTTACCGTTGTTGTTGTTGTTGTTACTATTTCGCGGGCCGTTTCCTCGAAACCCGCCTCTTCTGCCGCCGCCGTTTCCTCTGCCGCGGCTATTGTTGTTACGGGCGTTGTTGTTGCCGCCGCCGCCGCCGTTGTTCCCGTTGTTGTTCCCTCTGTCGTTGTTGTTCTGTTCGGAATCCGGCTGACTGCGGTCGGTGCGAGGGTTGGTGATGCGGTTCTGCCCCGCACCTCGTACCAACGTCCTACACTCATCGAGCGCGTGGCTGTGGGCGTTGCAATAATTGCAGAAGGCCTTCGGCCGCTGACCGCCGGTTGGCTGGGGGGCTCCTTCCGCCTCCTGGGCTGCGGGCTGGCTTGTCTGCGCGCCCTTGTCCGTTGCGCCTGCGACAGCTAGCCGAATCTGGGCTGTCGGTTTTACATCTGAGGTTGGTGTGGGCTCCAGCCTCGCCCCGAGTTTGGCCTCGTGTGCGATCGCGGCGTTGAACGCTTCTCCCAATCTGGCGGGGTGAGTGCAGCGGACCAGGTGGTCTAGCGGGGAGCGAAGACCATACATGAATTGGTCAAGCGCGTCCGCGTCTGCCTGCCGCCTGCGGAACGCGCGGTCAGACCCGGTTAGATTTGGCGCCGAGTTGATGATGGTAATCAGACGGTTATACAGCGCCTCGACCCGGAATCCGTAGTCATTGATAGACTCGCAGATTCCTTGAGTAACTGCCCTCATCTGAGCGGAGAGCCTGTCTGCGACGCCGATGTTGGCGAAGTGGAGCGTCAGCTCGTTCAGGAACGTGTCCACCGATTCGTAGCTGACGGTTCGGGCTCGGAATCCCTGTGTCGCTTTGCCCGTTAACTTGTTGGCGATCTGGCGTAATAGGAAGCGCTCGAACTCCGGCCCGAACGCGTACAGGACCTCTCTGACGGCAGTTGTAAATATTGTTAACGTATCGACATCCTCGTCGAAGTTCGGGATCATCGATAACCTTTGGTTGAAATGAGCATAGCGTTTAGGGTCCATGCTCGCAACTGACACAAGGTTACCACCCCCTAGACTTTGGTGCCGGCCCGGTGGCTGGGGTGGCGTCTGGCGGGGCGGTTGGGGTGGCGGAGCTCCCGGCGGCTGGGGTGGCGGTGGGGCGGGTGGGGGCTGCGCGTTGGGGGGTGGCATAGCTGGCTGCTGGGGTGGCGGTGGATTAGGGGGAGGCATCATTGGCGACTGGGGTGACGCGCGGCGGGAATAGTATTCCCGTCTCCTTGGTGCATAGTCGCGACGGTCGTCCCCTGTCTCGCCTCACGAGACCGGTCTGCGGTGCGCGCTGGGATCGATGCTATCACGTCGCTCTCGATGTGGGCCTCGCGGCTCGTCGCGTCCATCGTTACGTCCGTCCGGAGCGCAGCCACGTCTGCCGCCGTCGCTGTCCGACCATCCGTCGCGTCTGCGCTGATGGTCGCCGAGGTTGCGCTGGTGTCGGTATTGCGTGCTGCAATCCGATCCGAACCCGTCGCTGGTCCTCCCACCCCCTGCTGTATAATAGCTGCTGTGCCAGCTATGGTCGGAATCTCCCGGGTCGCCGTCGTGGTGCCGCGCAGCGCCTTGTCGCGTGCCGAGCCGGACTGGTGCTCTACGGCGATGGTCAAGGCGTGGGCTGCCGTCGGCGATGTTTGCGTCCCCCTGTCGTCCCAGATGAGACGCGTCATATGTGCGCCCCTGGGTATCCGGGAAACTATCGCGTCTCTCGCGGGATGCTACCGGGGGATTTCTGCGCCGTTCGCGCTGACCGTTGGCGGAGCTCTCGCCGGCCCCGCGGTCGTCGATAGGACGATCGAGCACTGCGCGGCGTGATCCACGGGGAGGGCTAGTGCGTTGTATGCGTTGCTCGCGGCTCCGTGTATCGCGCGCGTTGAAGGCGGGTGGCCCGACCTCGCTGTGCCGTCGGTCGCGGTGGTAATTGTTATACCGCCGCATTCCATCGGACGGGCCGTCGCGGTCACTCTGGCTGTGGTGCGCCAGGCTTGGCAGACCCGACCGCGTGAAGCCGGGCTGGCACTCGCGACGCGGTCGCGGTATCGACGCACCGACGTCTCCTTCGGCCCGTCGGCCTGTCTGGCTGCCACGCCCGGGACCCGTGCGCTGAGGGGGATGGCGATCGTTTGTCCCGTCGGATCGGGCCTGTTGGCTTCGGCGCCGCCGTCTGCGGCGGGACCTGTTGCTCCCTGCCCCCGTTTCGGATCCACTGGAGGGGCTACTGCCGGGGTCGTCAGCCGGGGGTGTGCGCCGATGGCTCCCCCAGGGGCTTGGTGGTCCTATCCCTGGTGCGGGGCTCGTGACGGCTGGTGCGGCGCGAGGTTGGGGGGTGCCCGTGAAGCCTTCCCCGGCGGAGCTCGTGGCTAGCCAGTCCATACCGGGGTGAGCTCACGTCGTCGCGGGGATTGCGCTCACGCGCTTCGTGTTTGCGTTGCTGTAACTCGTACCCGTGGCCGCCGGCTTCGTGACGAAAAGCTGTTTGGCCGCACCCTTTTCTGACTCCAGCATTCGCAGGCCCTGCTGGAGGATGGCCGCGGTCTCTGAGGCTGTCGCGTCCTCCTCCGCAAGGTATTTGCGGAGCACCTGGCGCAGTCTTTCCGCCTCCCATTCGCGGGAGGTAGGCTGGGGTGGTGCCGACAGGCTTGCGTCGCCATCGGGGGCGGGAGTTCTCGATACCCCTAGGCTAGGAGGTGTCGCTTGCGGGGCGCCGGTTGCTTTCGGAACCCATACCGCGCCAGAGTCGCCCCCTAACGCGTATGTATCACCCGGCATATCAACGTTCGCGATCTGCTTGATCTCGAGCAAATTGGACACCCCCGCCACGCATCTATCGTTTATTTGGACGCGTGCCGGTTTTGCCATTGGGGTGCCGAGTGCGCCCCAAATGTCCGGGACACTGCCCGCGTCCGCCGCTGTGCCCGGCATCGGCCCGTCGATCTGGGATTTTGGGCCGGGGACGAATTTGCTGATGGCTCCGGAGCTCTCGGGAATCTTATTTTTGGGCGGAATTACAAACGTCGCGTTGCTATCATCATCGTTATAGGACGCGTCGCCCTCCGGATAGTGTAGTGATTCGAGACACTCCGCCGCGTGCGCCGCGCCTTCTTCGCGCTGCCGAAATCCCGCGTAGCCGCCGCTGGGGGGATTAAGTTGTAGCGATCTGCGCATTAGCTCCTGCGATTCCGGAGATAGCCGTCCGAACGACTTGTAGACCGCGCACGCTTCCTTTATGCGTTTCCGCGTCTCCGGGTCGCTTTTACCGCTGCGCTTGCCGCCGTCGGCTTCGCTCTCCGAGTGCCCGGTGCGAGCTTTTAAATTCAACACGGACATGGCCTTTGCCAATTTTGTCTTCGTCATGCTTCGGGGCGATGGACTTCCAAATGCAACCCGTATCTGCGCGGTGCTCTCGTGATGCGAAATCGCGTGACGAGGGGGGGGGGGGCAAGCAATTAACCAGCCGAACTGCACAAAATTTAAAGGCGGACTTACAGTAAGATGACGGCTCGAAAATTCATCTTTTTCTTGCGATGTGTTCTGACGCTGGTGTTGACTGCTAGGGGCGGTGTTGACGCTGAAGGCGATGGGGGAAGCTGGCCGTGTTGGTGATCCTGGCCCTCGGTTGATCGACGTCCGAAGGTTTGGTGCGATGGTGTGGGTGCTTCTGTAAATGCTTCAACGCAAAGCTCGCCGGCGTTTGCGGGAAGGAGCGCCAAGAATTCCAACAGCTGTGCTGGGTTGCGAGCGCACCTATGTGTGCTGTTTAAATGAGTCGAGCTCGAGCAAAAGCTTCGAGCCTCGGCGACCTGGGCGATTGACAAAGTCGGTGACGTGCGTTGATGGCGTGGTGCTGCGAGAGTATACTCGCAGACCTCTAGTCCCAGAAAGAAAAAAAAAAAAAAAAAAAAATTCGCTGGCCTCGGCGGTGGTCGTGTGGCGGCGAAGTGGTGCAGCAGCGTGGGTGTTGGCTCCTCGTAGATTTTTGGTAGCTGTGTAGCGACCTTGGTCCTGCTGCACGTAGCTGCTTGTCGACAGGCGAAGACGCTCGACGGATCCTCCAGATGTGCGGGAGAGATTCACTGTGTCGCTTCGAGGTCGATGGGGTCGATCGGTTGCGATGGAGTTGCACCACACTAGTTTTTTTGTTTTATTTTCCCTTAGTGTCCCAGGGACGCTTCACAATCACCCACGCACGCCCGCCTTGCCGAACTTGCCGAGGTACGACACACGTACACTGTCGTCGCGTCGCGTTTCGGGACCCTGAAGGGATGCCAAAAGCTGTAACAGACGCGTAGGTAGGAGTGCGCGAAGGACACGAGACAGGTGTGTACGTTGCGTATATGGTTTATTGAGCTTATTAGAGAGAAGCTCTGCCCTTGTTCGCGGTCGCCGGAGGTCTGCCTGCGTCGTCTCCGAGCTGCGGCTCATAGACTCGCAGTCACGCGGCCAAGGTGCAAGCTTGCACTTCTTGGCCGTGGGAAGCTCTCGGCCGGCCTGTTCTCTGCTGACGCTGCGTCTGGTGCAGCGGCAGCTCCGGCTCTCGGGCCGGCTCCGGTTATCAGGCCGGCTGGTCACCTGAGCTTTTGCTCGTACGTGACAGTATATAGCCACTCGCCACAAGCTGTACTACGCTCTGAGTAAAAGGTAGCGGCAACTTGGTACACGTGTTCACCACCTGGTTCCAAACGCTTGGACCGCGCGGCAGTTTAAACTACTTGACCTGTGGGTAGGCCGGGGTCGCAGGCCGTAGTGTCCCTTTTCTGACGGTTCATTTAGATCGTTGAAATTAAATTCGAATTTGAATAAATAAGTTGGCTAACAAAAAAATTTAATAGATGTAAGCGATTTATAAAAATTGAATAGGCTAACCGAATTTGAATGACAAAACTCGACTGGTAATTACTTGATAAAGTGAGTGCTCAGATTTTCATGATTACACAAACAAACTTTTGTTTTTCAATTTTTCAATATTATGAATTTTTGTATAAAACATTATTCGTTTTTAAAATTTACTAATAATAACAAAACTTGAATCATAAAAATCGGATGATTTCACATTAATTAATTTAGGCCAAGCACCCTAGCTTTTTTGTGGACATAAAAGTAGCCCGGCAACGGATACCGTGATTATATAGAGAAAGGGAAGCCCATATACTTTTGGACACGAAATCTGTGCGGGAACGTTGTTTATTATTAATAATAAGACGTCATAAGATGCAAAAAAGCATTTTTTTTTAGTTTTTTGCTTTTAACTCGTAAAATAAGAGATTAACGTAAAAAAGTAAAGAGAGAAAAGTTGTAGCTGATTAAATTGCGAAAAAATTCATATATTGAGCGTCTCTATCCGATGAATGGACATGGAGGAAACCTCGGAAAACCGTGGAAAACACCGCAAAATCGACGTTTTTTTAAAAATTGAAAACTCAGCCATTTTTTAACTTTAAAATTTGAAATGAAGGAAAGGCTTTATACCTACTTTCATGTCCCCAAAAACTGGAGTTATTTGAACAAGAAAATGTATTTTTTTAGATTTGCGAAAAAAGGGTTTTGAACAGATGAAAAACGAACTGAAACGTGAGCGAAAACGGTCGAGCGCGCGGCGTCGTAGCACGCTTGTATATCTATATACACTTTCTCTGCCACCACTGCCGCGCACTCGGCCGTTTTCGCTCACGTTTCAGTTCGTTTTTCATCGATTCAAAACCTTTTTTTCGCAAATCCAAAATATACACTTCGTTGTTCAAATCATAAAATTTTCAACGCTGTATTCCAAATTCCAGTAGGACTCCCCAATTTCTCGTGCTCGCGCACACAAAAGTGCACTAAAATCGTACATAAAAAATTCAATTTGCAATTATGCAAAAAGTAATTGGCGCAGAGCTCCATTTTTTGGCGATATGAAAGTAGGTATAAAGCCCTACCTTCATTCTAAATTTGAGCCTTAGAAGTGCAAAAATGGCTGAGTTTTCAATTTTTAAAAAAACGTCGATTTTGCGGTGTTTTTCACGGTTTTCCGAGGTTTCCTCCATATCCGTTCATCGGATAGAGACGTTCAATATATGAATTTCTTGGCAATTTAATCAGCTACAACTTTTTTCTCTTTACTTTTTTACGTTAATCTCTTATTTTACGAGTTAAAAGCAAAAAACTAAAAAAAATGCATTTTTGCATTTTATTATTAATAATACACAACGTTTCCGCACAGATTTCGTGTCCAAAAGTATACGGGCTTCCCTTTTTCTATATAATCGCGGTATCCGTTGCCGAGCTACTTTTATGTCCACAAAAAAGCTAGGGCGCTTGGCCTAAATTAATTAATATGAAATCATCCGATTTTTATGATTCAAGTTTTGTTATTATTAGTAAATTTTAAAAACGAACAATATTTTATACAAAAATTCATAATATTGAAAAATTGAAAAATTTTAAGGAAAAATTTTATTTGTAGAGGTTGTGACCAGGTGTGACCCTCATTAGAACGCTCTAGCCAAGGGTCTGCCACTGGTGTCATAAAAGGCTTAGTCCTCTCTGTACGGGTACCCATATAAGACAGCATTAGAAAAAAATTCTACTCTCAATTTTCAAATAAACAATTTTTAAACAAAGGTAATTTTTGGCTTACGTCAGTTCATGCGTAATGATTACTTATAGTTACAAAACTTGAATCACGAAAATAGGAGCATTTTCACTGTTATCAATTCACAGTCTGTAAGTAAAGATTATTATCAAACTAGTCTAATAATCTCAGGTAGTTACCATTCGATTTTTATCATTCAAATTCTGCTGAAATAAGCCTTTTCTGTAGAATTACATATCTGTTCGTAAAGTATTTATTTTGCAAATTTTGAATTATTATGAATTGTTCACGTTCAGCCTCCGAGATCGCCCTTTACCCTCATAAAATTTTCGGAAACACTACCCATTTTTTCACTGTAGTATTTGATGCTCAATTTTTTCTGCCCATACTCTCAGCATCGCGCGTTTCGTCGGGGACATGCGTAGGTAGCCACTGCATAGTAAGCTGTGCTGTATTCTCAGAAGGTGGTGAACACATGTTGGCCTGCCACGCATTGCTACCGTTGGTGTGCGTTGATCAGCCCGGACTAGTAGGAGAATGCAAAAAAAAACCTTCAGCTAAGGAAAGATAGAAGATGGCACCACTCGTTTATGCTAATTATTAAAATAAACTAATATTTTGAAACTTTTATCCATGCTTGAAGATAAATTTTGTTTTTTTATGTACAATTACGTTTACGAAATTCGTCTAACGTTAAAAGAACAATAGTTACAGAGGAAACTGTAATTTTAAGTTATCGACACATAGCTTCGAGATTTTTTAAACGTTCTTGATCCCCTTAAGGGGTTATGACAGTGTTAAAATATTAATTTTTTTTTTATTCACTTTTTTCACAGTTAATAGTCCGTCGAATATGGTCCTGAAAGCTGTTTTTTGCTAAAAAAATTTGCCTTGAAAATATCGACAAAAAACTGATAAATCTGTTTCAAATAAATTTTTGAAAAATCGTGATTTTTAAATATTTTAATTAGGCCAAACTTGTGAAAAGAGATTGTTCTACCACACTTTTTACAGAGTTATTTCATGAGAAATCTTACTGAAAATACGACTTAAAAACTGTTTTACAAACCGTTTTTTTCTCAAGAGTTATGAAATTATTTCCGTAAAATAATTAAAATCCGTAAAATTAATTTTTCTATGTGTGATTTTATGTTAATAAACTCGATGCGTTAAAGTAAAGGCATTCAACAAATTTGAATTTGCCACTCGAACAGGTTGTACCTCACAGCGTCCGGTCGAGAATGAAGATTACTGTTTGATCGGTATAGTAGAATTTTCTGTAAAGCAGCAGAAAGCAGCCAAACAGCTGTTTTTCATCCAAGACACTAGATCAGTGCAGTTAGTCTGCTAGCTGCTGTAACAATGCTTATAACCTCAGTGGTGTTGTAAAAGTGCAAGAGCTTCTGCAGAATACAAAAATTATTCAGATAAGTATTGGAAACTAATTAGTAATAATTGTGTTCATAATGAGCTTTTTCATTGTTGGTTTATTTTTTGCTTTTAGGTATATGGGTGCAATCCAGCAAGATGGAAGTTTATATTGACTGTCTGGAGTATTATTTTGCATACTTTTTAACAACTTGCAGTGTATTTAATAATGGTAAGTATTGCATGTAATTGTATTTCATAAACATAACTTGATTATGAATAGCTAACGATAATTTTTATTCTATTTCCAGCTTCTAAATGCTATTATCACACAGCATGATATGCGCATACCACCAAATATACTTTATTGTATGTATATTTGAGTACCAAAAGCAAATCAAGGTATGCCACATAGTTTCTGAAAGTATAGCTGAGTTCATTTGTATGATTTACATTATAAACTTTAAATGCCTTTTACTCAAATTTAATTTTTTCATGCTTTTCTAGATAAAGTGTAGAACCTTCCTAATGAGTATGGTCACAAACTGAGTGGAGCAGAATTGGCAAAAACAAGTTCAAAGTGAATGTTACGTATGTTTACATATGTAACATTCACTGTAATTACTAATATTATCAATACATGTTTAATTAATTATATTAATTTTGTGTTTTTCAGGAATCTGTTCCACTTAGTCTGAGACCAGACTCATAAGGAAGATTTGGCACTTTGATTCATTAGAACCCATATAGCACCCAACACTCTGGGAATATTGCTGGAATGTTGCTTTGGTAAGTAAAGTAGGATCAATTATGTTGCGGGAAGGTTACGTAACCAGCTGGCCACGGTCAGGCAACATTGCTGCGAAGTCGAATGTCCGTTTTAATATTACATCGATTCGATCGGTATTTCGGACCCATCCGTGGAAAGTAATATTACAGTAATATTGTAGAAAGCTTATTCAACATTCCCAGAACATTAATATATTATATACTTTTTATCGATTTTTTCGAAAAAATTTCTTCCCTATTGAAATAATACAGCAATGTTATGGTAACATTGCACAACGTTATCACAACATTACTGGAATATAATATCTTACAAAGGAATCAAAGAAAAATGGTTAAAAAAAATTTCTCCGGTCGGGATTTGAACCCAACTCCTTTCGCTCAGTAGACTCCCTCGTTATCCACTGAGCTATTGTTTTGTTGTTGCCAAATAATTTTGAACCTAGGTTATATTTTAAAGGCCCTCGTTTATCTTTCATTTTAACCTACACATTAACTTGAATGACAACAACAAAACAATAGCTCAGTGGATAAGGAGCGAGTCTACTGAGCGAAAGGAGTTGGGTTCAAATCCCGACCGGAGAAATATTTTTTAAACATTTTTCTTTAATCCCTTTGTAAGATATTATATTCCAGTAACGTTGTGATAACATTCTGCAATGTTACCATAATATTGCTTTATTATTTCAATAGGGAAGAAATTTTTTCGAAAAAATCAATAAAAGGTATATAATATATTAATGTTCTGGGAATGTTGAATAAGCTTACTACAATATTACTGTAATATTACTTTCTACGGATGGGTATGGAATACCGATCGAATTGATGTAATATCAAAACGGACATTCGACTTCGCAGCAATGTTGCCTGACCGTGGCCAGCTGGTTACGTAACCTTCCCGCAACATAATTGATCCTACTTTACTTACCAAAGCAACATTCCAGCAATATTCCCAGAGTGTTGGGTGCTATATGGGTAACTCTAGATGGTTTGGTTTGTTTAAAACGACCGATGAACAATGCGAGTTCGGAGCGCGCGAGTCTCCGGCTGGGCGACGCGGTGATGAGGGGAGCGCCGCGCGGCGGCCGACAGGATGCGTACACATTAGTTGTAATTTGATTATCTCAATAACAAAAGCTGCTATTGCAATAAATTTTTTTTCATAATCTTTGGAAGAATTTGTCGATCTTCCCGAGGCAAATTGTTTGAATGGGTTAAACAAATTTACCCATTCTTTCTGTAGTCGACGTTTCGACGATCATTGTCGTCCTCTTCAGGAAACTGTCAAAGTTTATTATGTTTAAAAAACTTACAAAAATTACACAAACAATAAAGTCAAAGAACTTACAGATGTAGAGAGAGTACACAATATTTCAATCATCTCTCACGGCTAACTGTAACCGAGGGAAATGTCGAGAAACCGAAAAACGACGCAACATTGTTTATTTTTCGGCTACTGTCTCGGAAATGAGGAAGTAGTCGATAATCCTCGCTTATATACTGCGAAAAGTTCGCAGTCTTTCGCGCGCTCTGTTTACACGTGACGTCAGAAATTCACCTTCTACCTATGATGTATACATATTGTGTTCGTTAATTTTTGAGCTGGTATATTAAGTGTGTGTACACGCTATTTAATTTCTGTGTATCTTCTCTCTTATTTATTCCGTTTTCTTGCATGTGGATGTGCATCATTTCTGAGATCAATCGTTTATTCAGATTTTTCTCTCTATCTTTAATACTGAATTTTTCAACATTGAAACTATGATTTTGTTTGTTTATGTGCTCAGAAATTACACTATCTTTGGATTTTTTGTGCTCCTCAATGCGTGTACACACACTTCTTTTTGTCTGGCCCACGTACGTAGCGGTACAATTATTACATTTTAGCTTATATACTACATTTTTTTCGAGATGTTTTTCAGTTTTGTCCTTCCCTTTTTCAATGATATTACACATTTGACTGTGTATCTTTGGGACAGTTACAATGTTTTTTCGCTTTAATGCATACTGTACATGTTCATAGAAATCGCTAACATAGGGTAAACTAACACAATTCTTATAGGTATTGTTACTCATTCTTTGCTCCGGTTGTCTACTAGTTTTTATTGCAGACAAACGTTTCTTCACAAATTTGTTTACAAAGTCAGTCGGATAACCATTGTCAAACAGGAGTTCTTTTACAATAATTATGTTCTTCTCATGAAAACATTTGTCAGACAATTTTACTGCTCTATCTATCAGATTGTACACCATGGCGATTTTTTGACTGTTCGGATGTTCGGATAAAAAATGCAAAAATCTACCTGAGAAAGTTGGTTTTGTGTACCAATCTGTTTTTATCTTTCCTGCTTTGTTTATCAACAAAACATCTAAGAAACTTATGGAGTTGTCCAACTCCAATTCATGAGTAAATTGTAATCTACTATTATAAGAATTGAAAATTTCCAGTGTGTCCTGTATTTTACTTTTTGGAATACATGTAATTATGTCATCTACATATCGAAAAAAGAAGGTAGGTTTATATGATAACTTTGAAATACATTCAGTCTCGAGATCATCCATGACTATGTCAGCAAATAATCCAGAGATTGGAGAAGCCATAGGTGTGCCAAAAAGTTGTTTATAAAATTTCTCATTGAATTGGAAATATGTACTCTCCATAAGCACTTCGCATGCATTTAAAATTTCGTCAAGCGGGATATCCGATTTTCTTGCTATCTGTGCGTATCTTCTTTCAATGCTCCGCATTACTAACGTCTTGTCAATGTTTGTATATAATGATTTGACATCTAGGCTAATTATAAAGTGGTCCGTTGGAATGTTTACATTTTTTATTTTTTCTAAAAAATCATAACTATTTTTTATATACGATTTTGGCTTGTCAATGCTACTTTGTAATATTTTAAATAAACTTTTTGACAAAAAATACGTTGGCGAGCCTATTGTTGAAATGATAGGTCTTAGAGGTTGGTCTTTTTTATGTATCATTGGCAGACCATATGCCTTTGGTAAACATGTATCTGTCAACGAAAGAGTTTGTTTTTTATACTTTTTGCCAAAAAATCCATTCTCGTTCCATATATTAAGTAATTATTTTACATTAGATTGTAACTTTGTCAATGGATTTTTCTTATTAAGAAAAATACAAAACATACAGTATTATTAAGAAAAATCCATTATTATTAAGAAAAATACAAAACATACAGTATTATTAAGAAAAATCCATTATTATTAAAAAAAATACAAAACATACAGTATTATTAAGAAAAATCCATTGACAAAGTTACAATCTAATGTAAAAAAATTACTTAATATATGGAACGAGAATGGATTTTTTGGCAAAAAGTATAAAAAACAAACTCTTACGTTGACAGATACATGTTTACCAAAGGCATATGGTCTGCCAAAGATACATAAAAAAGACCAACCTCTAAGACCTATCATTTCAACAATAGGCTCGCCAACGTATTTTTTGTCAAAAAGATTATTTAAAATATTACAAAGTAGCATTGACAAGCCAAAATCGTATATAAAAAATAGTTATGATTTTTTAGAAAAAATAAAAAATGTAAACATTCCAACGGACCACTGTATAATTAGCCTAGATGTCAAATCATTATATACAAACATTGACAAGACGTTAGTAATGCGGAGCATTGAAAGAAGATACGCACAGATAGCAAGAAAATCGGATATCCCGCTTGACGAAATTTTAAATGCGTGCGAAGTGCTTATGGAGAGTACATATTTCCAATTCAATGAGAAATTTTATAACCAACTTTTTGGCACACCTATGGGTTCTCCAATCTCGGGATTATTTGCTGACATAGTCATGGATGATCTCGAGACTGAATGTATTTCAAAGTTATCATATAAACCTACCTTCTTTTTTCGATATGTAGATGACATAATTACATGTATTCCAAAAAGTAAAATACAGGACACACTGGAAATTTTCAATTCTTATAATAGTAGATTACAATTTACTCATGAATTGGAGTTGGACAACTCCATAAGTTTCTTAGATGTTTTGTTGATAAACAAAGCAGGAAAGATAAAAACAGATTGGTACACAAAACCAACTTTCTCAGGTAGATTTTTGCATTTTTTATCCGAACATCCGAACAGTCAAAAAATCGCCATGGTGTACAATCTGATAGATAGAGTAGTAAAATTGTCTGACAAATGTTTTCATGAGAAGAACATAATTATTGTAAAAGAACTCCTGTTTGACAATGGTTATCCGACTGACTTTGTAAACAAATTTGTGAAGAAACGTTTGTCTGCAATAAAAACTAGTGGACAACCGGAGCAAAGAATGAGTAACAATACCTATAAGAATTGTGTTAGTTTACCCTATGTTAGCGATTTCTATGAACATGTACAGTATGCATTAAAGCGAAAAAACATTGTAACTGTCCCAAAGATACACAGTCAAATGTGTAATATCATTGAAAAAGGGAAGGACAAAACTGAAAAACATCTCGAAAAAAATGTAGTATATAAGCTAAAATGTAATAATTGTACCGCTACGTACGTGGGCCAGACAAAAAGAAGTGTGTGTACACGCATTGAGGAGCACAAAAAATCCAAAGATAGTGTAATTTCTGAGCACATAAACAAACAAAATCATAGTTTCAATGTTGAAAAATTCAGTATTAAAGATAGAGAGAAAAATCTGAATAAACGATTGATCTCAGAAATGATGCACATCCACATGCAAGAAAACGGAATAAATAAGAGAGAAGATACACAGAAATTAAATAGCGTGTACACACACTTAATATACCAGCTCAAAAATTAACGAACACAATATGTATACATCATAGGTAGAAGGTGAATTTCTGACGTCACGTGTAAACAGAGCGCGCGAAAGACTGCGAACTTTTCGCAGTATATAAGCGAGGATTATCGACTACTTCCTCATTTCCGAGACAGTAGCCGAAAAATAAACAATGTTGCGTCGTTTTTCGGTTTCTCGACATTTCCCTCGGTTACAGTTAGCCGTGAGAGATGATTGAAATATTGTGTATTCTCTCTACATCTGTAAGTTCTTTGACTTTATTGTTTGTGTAATTTTTGTAAGTTTTTTAAACATAATAAACTTTGACAGTTTCCTGAAGAGGACGACAATGATCGTCGAAACGTCGACTACAGAAAGAATGGGTAAATTTGTTTAACCCATTCAAACAATTTGCCTCGGGAAGATCGACAAATTCTTCCAAAGATTATTTAAAACGCCACCAAGGGATAAAATCACGGTAGCAAGTGTATACTTGTCTACATCCTTAAATTTTTTTTCATTTTAACGTGTTTTTTGTCAGCTATAACGCCATGCTAATTAAATTGTCATAAGTACAATGCAAACATCCAAAATCGACATGTTTTTAAAAAAACCTCCTTTTTTACTATATGCACAATATTTACACAACCTTCATATGTATATATTGCGCAACATCTTATTTTTATGATTGTATATGCATATTATATACGTGTCCAGATTGTGTATTGTCACGTACGAGCAGAAGCTCGGGTGACCAGCCGGCTCCGGTTATCGGTAGCCGAAGCTGCCGCTGCACCGGATGCAGCATCAGCAGAGAACAGGCCGGCCGAGAGCTTCTCATGGCCAAGAAGTGCAAGCTTGCACCTTGGCCGCGTGACTGTGAGTCTGCGAGCCACGGCTAGTAGACGACGCAGGCAGAACACCGACGAGCGCGAACAAGGGCAGGGGCTTCTACCTCCCTGCTAAGCGCGCCGATGCTCGTCCTACCCTGGCCGTGGCGCACCGGCACCTCCAAAAAGAAGCTCGCCATAAGGGTGAGCAAGCGGACGCGTGGTAGCAAGAGGGGTCTGCGTATCGATATCGCTGGAAACAGCAACGCCTCAGCAGAGCCCCTCGCAACCACCCCGGTCGCGGCCGTACCCACGTCCCCCACGACATGCACATCGCCAGGAAGTGGTAACAGGGCGCAGCAGCCAACTCAGAGCCTCCGCGCCGCCAACCTGTCCGCAGTACAACAATGCGCGAACAACATCCTTGAGAGCGTGATACTGGCCGATCGCTCAATACTCGACAACCCAGTGGATAGCGAACCCTTCGAAGATTTCACGGGCGTAAAATGCAACTGCGAACGCCGGCAAGCGTCGTCAGATGTAAATTCGTCAGCATCGTCGGCCAACGTGCTGATGCACGCGTGCTGATGCACAAGTATCAGGAAAAACCACTACATGGAGTCGTACCTGACCTTGCAGCGATACGCTGATATCCCCAGCGATCCCCCAGGGAACTGCCTCTTCTACTCCCTTATCCGTGCTGCAGAGTTAAATTTGACACCGCAGGAGCTGCGACGCCATCTCCTGGGGTCGGACAAACTGCCGGACTGTGGCGAATATTCAGAGACAAGGGTTATCCTCCAATCGGAGCACGCGTGGGGCAATATGGACTGCGTCTTCGTGTTCGCACGAATTCAAGACCAACGTGTACGTCTACTTTAGGAGCCCCGGCAGCAACGCAGTGTTCTTTCACGTGCTGGCAAACGACGTGGCCGCGACCATTCACTTGCACTTACAGGGCCAACACTTCGAGTGCGTGGACAGACCCTCACACGTAGCAAATCCCCATCCCCCGATGAAGATCGCGGTTCAACCACCTCCCCAGTATTCGGCCGCAGAATATGCGCGAATGAAAATGTCGCAAAAACTCCCAAAAGTCCGGAAGACCCTAGAAATGCAGGCCCAAGGGCACTCGGGCAAACCTCGCCACCGCTCATGGACATCTCGTATTTGCAATCTTCCCTCAGGGTAAGCGGAACGCACCAAGAACTTGGATCAAGCGCGGCAAGCAGCCCCGCGCCCCGGTGCGATGAACAAGCATGCCCGGCGAAGGATCAGCTCCCGGACGGAGAGGCGAGCGGCCAGCTAGGATCTGGTTCGAGCCCTCTGCGGAGTCAAACGTCGGACTGGCCCCAGTGGCAGCGGCAGCCCTCAAAGAGGATGCCCTGAAGTGTTATGTCACAGCGCGCGCCAAAACACCGCGTCAAAAATCGCCATGGGCCATCCCCGTCGGTGAACAAATCTCGCCTTTTGTACACTTACTACCGGTGAAAGAACATCCCTTCGCGTACAAGGAAAACCTCGTCTACCTCACTTCGGCGGACCACAGACTGTCTTCAGAAGTCCGAAGGTACTCGCGGAGTGAGGTTACATCAATCCCGAAAGCTTAGCTGCCCAGAAGCTCGGCATCGGTAAAGTGAGCATCTCGAACTGCTCAGGACTCCAGGTTATCGGCCTATGCGCCAAGAACTACGGCGAGGAAAGGCCCATCCGTAACGACCTAAGAAAGTGCTTAAAGACGCTCAGCAGAATAATAACGGCTCGCAAGCTGAAGAGCCTCGCCGTAGTCTGAGACATCGGAATGCTGAGGATAGCCGAATGGGCAGTATTCGGCGAAATCTTCGACGACGTGTTCGCCGATAAGCGCATCACGGCAGTGTTATACATGAATAACCTACCCGTGCCAGCTACAAAAGATCGATACAAATTGATCAAGCAATAACATGTGGCGGCCGCAGGAGGTCACCGTGGCACCACAAAGATGTACGCGAAAATCGCGTGCGACTTTTACTGACAGAATATGCGGCACGGCGTCAGACAGTTTGTGGCCCGCTGCGTCACCTGCCAAACAAACAAGTTAGTCCACATAAAAACGCGTGCGCCATTGCTAATAAGCAACCCACCTGCTTTCCCGTTCGACCAATTGGCGCTAAACTTGTATGGCCATTGGAAAGAACGAAGCGCGGAAATCGCTACATCTTAACAGCGCAGGACTTGCGCACGAAATTCACCCTGTTAATCCCGGTGAAGCTAGACAACGCGGAAGAAGTCGCGCGAGCCCTCACCGAGAAAGTAATATGCGTATTCGGCCCATCCGAGGCCATACTCACAGACCAAGGGACGCATTTCCAGAATCGGCTACTAGAGGAATTTGCCAAGCTATTCGGGATCCGAAAATTCTGCACTACCACATACCATGCGCAGTCGAACGGATCTATTGAGCGCATGGAAATCGCTCCATTGGCGTCGTCCAACGCTAACTGGAAAATTGTTCAGCGAACAAACCTTCAACCTTTCTTCGGAGCCGCAGCTAGGATAGAGGCCAGCGTCGATCAAATCATCGGCACGTGCGACTGGCACTGCGAAAACGATACGATCGCGTTAGAGGCTAATGTAGCGGCTAAGCAAGCTGAGCGCGTGAAGGATCTGCTCTTACTAAACGAGCACCTGATCGATAATGCGAACGATGATAAACGCCGCATACGCCGCTGGTTCGGGATCGTCCCGTTCGGGGGTCCGTTCCAAAAATTTTTGTACTATAACCTTGACCGAAGACGATGCAATAGAGATACAGCGATTGATCCAATCGCTAGCGGGCGACACGTCCAAAACCGCGGCACTCCTAGCCGACCTGACCCAGGTCGTCGAACGCGAGCTATCGCGACTAAACTTGACATTAGAGCGCCTTGATTTTAGCAAAACCGCCGCGAGCGATAAGAAAATCGCGGTCCTAAACGCCCTTGTCAGCGCAAGACTCAGTATCGAGCAGCTGAGGACCGACACAGACACCCTAGTACATGCGATACTATTCGCCAAAAACCCGCGGATGATCTCTCCCGACGCATTTTTGGAAGTAATGACATTGGTCAACAGCTCAATGCCAAGCGTAAAATTTCCAGTACCCCACGACAAGGTATCAATCATGTCAATACTGGACATCTCGAGGTTCGACGTCCTATACGTCGACGGGTGCATGGTATACCGAATTAATATACCCCTGCTCGGCTTGCAGGAGTATAACCTATTCAAGACAAGCCCAGTCTCAACGACGAAGAATATCTTCGGTATACGAGACGTATCCAAGTTTGAGACGATCGAGCTCGATGCAAAAAAGTAGTGCAAAGCCTCAACGAGTTCGCAGGCTCCGAGATGGAACTGCGCGAGACCATAGAGAAAAAGGCGACCAGTCGTAAGGAAGCGCAGCAAGGCATGAACCTCGACATCCTACGCGCGGGAGTGGCCCTACAAGAAATAGCTGAACGGGCCAAGGACATCGCAACCCGCAGAGCCACGTCCTTCGAACTCCGCCAACTGAGCAGTGCATCAGTCCTGCTCGTAATATTAGGGGCGGCGATGTGCTTCTGCTATCATAAGCATCGCGGGGGCCCCTTCCTCCGCATGCTCAAGCAGCAGGAGCAGCTCTTGGCCCTCGAGCAGGCTCAACGCCTAGACGACTACAATCGCACGATGTGCAAAGAGCAGGTGAAGCACTATTAAGCATCCCCCCCTCGAAACATAGTTAATAAAAATTAATTTAAATAAATTAATAAGATACATACGGCCGGGCCCGAGAAAGAGCACACCAACCAGTTACAATCAAAAATTAGACCCAGCCATCTTCGCAAATCGGTAGCAGAACACCCGAGCCTTCATCTCTCTGTTGGGAGAGGGAGGTCCCTAACACTCCCAGTTCTCGAGCTACGGCGCGCGGAAGTCCTAAAGCCGCGCACTCACCTCAGCACCAACCTGCCCCACGACACACGGCGCGGTCGTCGCGCAGCCACGGCGTAGCCGGCTCGCGGACCCGCACGGACCCCCGCGGCGGCAATAGAGATCCAGCGCCCTTCAACAAAGATAACGGCGCTCTAGCCTTAAACTCGCTAAACACAGAATGCACTTATCGCGTCCGATTACGCGCGTCAACAGCTGGCAGAGTCAGCAAGTTCGCGCACTAGCAGTCGCAGCATCCATACATCCCCAAAAATCAGCCGAGCTGCGCTAAGGCGGACGTCGCGGCGCTTGACATATCATATTATATTATATCATATTACTATCACAATATTATAGTATATTCTCACGTTCCATTACTTAATTGGGTATATCACATTATGTTATAATTATTCTTCTAACACTATGCTAAAATTATTTTTCTAATTACCAGTACAACTAACAAAATACCGTATTATATAATTGTCATAATTGCTAGATCTATAGCATCTACAATTGTATACTAGCGGCATTTATTTTGCAACAACTTATGTATGTATGAGCTCTGCCCGAGCCCTTTGTAAAACAGCAGCGGCTGCTATTGAAAATTTCAAAAAAATCCATCCCGTATCAGACCCTTTGGAGAACCAATCCCTCCTCTGCACGGGCATACTGCCCCTCTGGCATCCCCGTGATTCTTAATCACCCCTCACACCTTCCCAATTCTGAGGCAATATTGCAGTTCTCGGCCGAGCCATCATTTTTTCTCATACAATCATTCATTCTTTTACGGCCACGAGGTCGCATTGATCGCCGCGCACTGGACGTGTCACGTACGAGCAGAAGCTCGGGTGACCAGCCGGCCTGATAACCGGAGCCGGCCCGATAGCCGAAGCTGCCGCTGCACCGGATACAGCATCAGCAGAGAACAGGCCGGCCGAGATCTTCTCACGGCCAAGAAGTGCAAACTTGCACCTTGGCCGCATGACTGCGAGTCTACAAGCCACGGCTCGTAGACGACGCAGGCAGAACACCGACGACGGCGAACAAGGGCAGAGCTCCTCTCTGATCTTCAATAAAGAGGACTTCAATAAAGAGGACGCACACCTGTCTCGTGTCCTTCGCGCACTCCTACCTACGTGTCTGTTACAGTATATAGAAAAAAAGGGATTTTTTTAAATATTCATCGGTCGTTTTAGACGAACCAAACCATCTAGAGCTATCAGGTAAAATGTCATTTTATAAAGTATTATTTCAAAAAGCACTGTGCCAAATTGCATCTAAAAATATTGGGAGTTGCGGCGTAATCGTCGGCTGAAAAAATTTGTTTATCTCGGCTCCTATTGGTCAGATCTTAATAAAATCTTCTATTATATTAAGCAGCTTCCTTTCGGAATATCGATTAGTCTTATCCAGGCTTTTTTTGGGCTTAAAAATTGATATAAACATCTATACATGTATATTGCAATATACAGGCATAAACTTTACACTCTCAGCTTTAAATGCCATCATTGACATTTCAAGTATCTTCTAATCCAAGGTCACAATTGCATTTTAAAAATTGTTCAGACTTTTTTTTGATAATTTGATTTCATTTAAAAAAAAAACATTATGACAAGACATATTTATATATATTTCAATTCGCACGCTTAAAGCTGAAAATCAGACCTTTCCAATACTTTGTTCAGATATTCATTATCGTATACCTGAAGGTCACAATTGCGTTTTGGGCACACCCGCGCGGAGCGCGGCTTTATAAAGCTGTCTACCCCTGTGCTGGCCCATTTTGCTGGCCACCCTTCCCCTTCATACTAGCCACCCTTCCCTTTGTGTATTTTTTTCTCATTTTTAATTTTATTTTTTTTATTGATAAACACTTTTAAATATTTAGAATTTATTGCCCTTGATAATGCTACATATAACTGTCCATGAGAGAATACTGAGGATGGTAAATATAACCCAACTTTTTTAAACGATTGTCCCTGGGCTTTATTTATTGTCATAGCATGGGCAAGCCTAATTGGAAATTGTCTTCGTGTCATTGAAAATAATAAGCTGTATATACAATAAAATGTAAACACATATGCTACTACAGTCTAAGCTCCGTCTACATTAACTCTTACAGTCCAAAAACGTATGAGCATAGTAGTGCCGCTCAACGGCACAATATGTTGCTACGTGAAAGCTGTAGCAGATTAATTTCAACTTCATCAGTTTAATATTCTACATTTTTTCGCTAAATAAAAACATTAATTTAATTTAATAATTAAAATTTGATTTCAATTTTCTCTACTATATTACATAATGTAGTATAAGTATGTTGCAAAACTAAAATTAAAATTAAAATGATAATATATTATCGCAATTCTCTAACTTAAAAATTGGCCGAATTAAAAAAATTTTTTTGTAAAAAAGGTTGTTAAATATTAATATTAAGAATATTCTTTTTTACCGTTTATTAAGTATGTCATAAGCTGTTGATTAAACCCGGTTGGATCCGTTTATCGTTCCATGGGCAATTTGAAGATGAATTTAAAATATTATGGTAAATAATTTTGCAATCGAACGCCATTTTGAGATATCAAGGTCGGACGTGGACTTTTATATTGATTGTACTAAAAGTAATCATTGAGAGCTTATCCGATAAAAAAAAACATTTTTGTGCAAAAACTGTGGCAATATGAAAAATTGAATAAAAATTTTTGTGTTTAATATTTTAGTTGTTTCACATACATGAGTCTTGCGCAAAATTAAATTATGACCAACTTTTATCTCTACCTTTTTTTGCATAAAATGCGTTACAAAAAAGTTATTCCCGAGAAACTAAAAAAAGTGCTTTTTTGAAGTGTATTTTGCAATAATAACAATGTTGCCGATGAGGTCAGAAGTCGAGAATTTAGGGTTACTTTCAGTATTTTACTACTAACTTATTTTGAAAATTAAACTAAACGTAGAAGAAAGTGGCCAATATCTCACTATTGAACTCCCTGATTCCCGGACTATAGCTGATAAAAATTAATCGCAAGGCATCTCAGATAAATGCTTATATAAAACTCCAGTTCCAACATTTTGGCGCGAAAAATGTCCAATGTAGTCCTTAAATATACTGTCACGGATGTGAGGTGCCTACATAGGTGCAACATGACAGTCTAAGCGATAAGAGAAGTAGCACTACAATGCACAAAAACTGCATCGTAGACGTTAGCTCCGGGGTTAGAACCTTTTTCTTTCGCTTTCCAATTCCCGTCCAAACATTCATACGTTACATCAAGAACAATACATAAAATAACGAAAAAGAATTAGCTTGGTCCAATCTTTTTTTCCCACTTAAAAAATTCCTCAAAAATACGCTGGAAAACAGCGTTCTCAATTAGCAATTCAAACTTTAATTAGTATAAATTGTTTTAAATTCTTACTATGCCATTCTGATCAAATATTGTTGCTCTGATTTACAGTGAAGAAGATAAACATCGTGCAGAAAACACATTGAAATGTCAACAGCGTATATTGACAAACGCAGAATCTGATGATGAAGAAGAAGATATTCCTTCGTCTATTACAATATTATCCAAAGCTCATGAATTTCTAGGAAGGCATGGATGGTGCTGTATAAATGAAGGAAAGCTATTAATTTTTATGTTGAAACTACTTATACCGCAATTTCGATCCCCTTTGTATTCAATGATTAAAGATAAACTAAAAGAACCATTAGAACAAGCAATTTATTGTTTATATGGTCATCCTGATAAAAACCATAACAACAGTAAATTAAAGATAAAAAGTTACGATGAACACGTAAAGAACCATATGCAACTCACTTGGGAATCGTCTGAACTATTATTTGAGTTTTACAGGCCAGAAACCTTACCAAATTTTGAATCTAAAAGAGTAGATTCAATCAACTCCGAAGTCGTATACTTATTTAAACAAATTTGCAAGCTAGTACCCGAAGACAGTGATCCAAATCAAATAATAGATAAGCTTAATGACTATTTAATAGGAAAAAAGACAGAATTACCACGTATCAGAAAACCACTAAATAGCCAAATATCTTATATATATTACCTTATAGCTGATTACTATTTTAAAGCTGGTCCTAATCAGTCGTGGAAGAAAGCAATTAATTACTTTAAGTTTGATTTATGTTTGCATCCACATGAATTAAATTCTTGGGCTGGCTTAGCCATGTCGACTAGTACATTAATGGAAACATGGTTGAACAATTTTCAACCAAATATGTAAGTTTAATCTTTTTGTGATCTTTTAAGTATTTTAATGCATAAATTCATACTTGTAAAACAAATATATCTTATTATAGTAACGAAGAAAAATATTTAAGAGAAGCGAAAATTGCTCAACGAAGTTATCAGAAAGCAGTTAATTTAGCTCCATCACATCTTACTATATGGACGGAATTTGGCAATTTTTTATATACTGTTCATTCATTTTGTTCACGATTATTGAAGCAGGAAAGTGACTCATTGAGTATGGAGAGATTCAGAATTATAGAAACTCACAAGGAAGAAATGTTAGAAGAAGCTGAAAAATGTTTTATATCTGCTAATCGCATTTATACAGCTTGTCAAGGAATTGACGAACCGCAAGATGAAAGATGGTTGTACCATTATATGCTCGCAAAAATTTTAGAAAAAAAGAATCACGAACCTCCTATTTTTTTAAGCCATTATTCCAAGGTAATTTTTCGAAGTTAAATTATACAAATTCAAAATAAATTTTGAAAAAAATATTACATGATGGGTAACAAATCCTTAAACGTTGGGTGCCTCTGAAAGTAACCCTATACGTTTGACTTCAGACGAGATGAGCTTCATAGTTCGAGAATCCTGGCACTACACAATTTTGCAAGTTTGTGCCACTCCCAATTTTATTGAAGTATTAAGTATCAATATATTGATAGTGACTTTGAATTCTCTACTTCGTATCTGTCCTGAAACACTGTCACTACGACAAAATAAAGTTCAAAATGCTTTGTTTTCGTTTATCCTGAGAAGCTTTTTTATTATTAATCCATTAAGTCCCATGGCTATCACAGCGTAGATAGCGCGAAACCAACAACGCAGATTGTTACATTGGCGGGAAAAAATACTCGTATTTTGTTATTAAAAAATTATTTAAACAGATTACCAAAAAATGTTAATTTTTAAAAAGTAATTACGCCAATCGATTCAGCGAAGTAAGTTATACTCTACTATTTTTTTATCTGAGCCATTTATTTTCCAATAAAACGTTATAAACAATTAAGACCGATAATATACCGTTCCATCCCATGGTCACGATTGTAAATTGATTCAAATAAACAACAATCGTTGGATTGGCGAAAATAAAAGTACACGTATTTTTTGTGTTTCAATTTCACTGTTTATTGCGAAATTATGGGACGGAACGATGTATCATCGGTCGTAATTATTTATAACATTTTATTGTACAGAGTTTTTTTGTATGATTTTTTTCCATGAATCGAGTGGTGTAATTAGTTTTTGAAAATTTTTAATTTTTTAGTAATTTGTTTTAAATAACTTTGCAACAAACATTCCAATCGAAAAACAAAGAACACGGGTATTTACTTTTGCGCCAATGCAACGAGCTGCGTTTTTCGTTTGAATCAATTTACAATAGCGAGTCCATGGGATGGAGCGGTATATCATCAGTCGTAACTGTTTATGCAAAATGAATGGCTCAGACAAAAAAAAGATATACAGCTTTTAGTCTGATTTCCTTCGCTGAATAGATTGGCGCAATTAGTTGTTTGAAATTTAAAATTTTTTGGTAATTTGTTTAAATAATTGGTTAATGAAAAATACGACTTTTTTTCCGCCAATGCACTTATCTACGTTGTTAGTTTTGAGTTATCTATGTTGTGATAGCCATGGGACTTAATGGATTAATAATAAAACAACTTGTAAGGATAAACGAAAATAATGCATTTTTGAACTTCATTTTGCCGTAGTGACAATGTTTCAGGACAGATACAAAAGCGGAGTATTTACGGTCATTATGAATATACTGTTACTTAGAACTTCTAAGAATAAAACTGGGAATAGCACAAACTTGCAAAAAATATCTTGTGTGTTACCAGAATTAGACATAATGCGTTAACTTAACGTGAAAAGGTTTAGTATGATAATTATTTATAATCAAATTTTCTAAAAGGTACATGTGTTCCCAAAATCAAAACTGACTTTCTTCATCGTTGAATTATTTAGAATAAAAAAAACATGAGTCGTCATGGGACGCCTGCTAGATGTGCAACATCAAAACTAATATTGCTGATCTCTCTCGATACTGTATACGATATATACGCTGCTTCAAAATCTTTCGCTATCCCTTTCTTTTTTACAACCTTTTACAATAGAAAAGCTCGAGAGCTCATTCAAATTTCATCTTCAGTTTAATGGAATTCACTACCATTCTTGATTCGCAACATTCATTCCATATCTGACTTAAAAATTGCTGTATTCACTTAGCATTTCAACCAAAAAGAATTATGCTAGCATTCGGTATATCATCTACTTACTAATATGTTTCAATTATCTCATTCATTCATATAAAATTGTTAATTTTTTAAAATTTTTAATTGTATACAACATAATGGATCCAGTTGTGCATTTTCAACTTTCTTCTATTTTCATATTAGTTAGTCTAAATTTTAAACTGTTATGTAGTATGCTATATGTATGTTTTCAAAAAACAATCTACTTCAGCAGCATATATATAGCTCATCATAAGCGAAACAAAAAAATGCTTCAAGTAATTCAAAAATGAAAAAACGAAATTTCACGTTTTTTTCTGTTCACATTCAAACGCTACTTGCGTTGTCATACTAATGGAAAGTTAAATCTGGAATTATTTTCTGATAGTTTGATATAGAAGAAGAATGAAGAGTTTAACTTTGTTTACCAAAATACGTTATAGGCGTCCCCGCATATATACTTAGTTTCGCCGTTGTGCAGTTGACCAACGTTTTTACGATTCTCGTCTTTCTCTCTTTGTCTCTCTCCCTCCCTTCTCTATACCTCTTTCTATCTCTTTCTATTTACAGAGAGCTTCCATACACACATCTCTCGCATCTACTTTTTTATTTTTATTTTATTTTTTATTTTATACATGCTTGCTTGCTAATTCTGCAGCATAATTTCCCATCACGCATTTTCGTTTCTCATTCTCGCACGAGGCAATATGGTGTACAGCTTGGCTGTATTTTCCCACCGTCGTTACCGACACGTTCCCGTTCACTTATCTCCTCTCTCTCTCTCTCTCTCTCTCTCTCTCTCTCTCTCTCTCTCTCTCTCTCTCTCTCTCTCTCTCTCTCTCTCTCTCTCTCTCTCTCTCTCTCTCTCTCTCTCTCTCTCTCTCTCTCTCTCTACCATATTTTGGACATCTGCAAACGTGCTCGTGCATTGATGTATCGTCTTTTCTTTTTTCGTAAGAGCACGACCCGGGAGCTGCGCATTCACCTTATTCAATCCCTTCTTTTCCCTATCCTTGACTACTGCTCTCTTGTTTACTGTGACATTACGATGGAACTTGACTTGAAGCTACAGAGGGTGCTTAACACGGGCATTCGATATATCTATGGTTTAAGGAGGGATGAGCACATTTCTCCTTACAGGCGCGAGCTACGGTGGTTAACGACAGCCAGGCGTCGGGATTATTTCTCCGTCTGTCTATTAAGAAAATTGTTTGTTCGGGCCTTGCCAGCCCATCTGCTGTCGAACTTTGATTTCCACTGTGCTCTGCGGCCTGTCAGGGGGGATGCGACGCCACTGGACATACCATCCTGGTCCTCGGAGTTCTTTAGGAACTCCTTCTGCGTCCGTTCATCCTATCTGTGGAACTCCCTCCCCTCTAACCTACGTAATATCGTCCAGTTCGGGGCTTTCAAGGTCAATGCTTTAAAGTATTTCCTTGACCTCGACTGAGATGATATTTCCTTATGCTTACCCTCACCCTTTCCCTTTCCTTTTTCCTGCAGGAGGTTTTAGCGGTAGCGTATGCGGCAAGTGTATATTGAAATTTATATTGCAAGTTTTGTATTTTCTTTTTATTTTTTGCGTTTTTTGCTTTTATCACTTGTTTTATTTTATGTATTTTGTTTTTATTTCATTATATTTTTATTTTATTTTTTATGCGTGCGCCAGAGCATTGTTATATCTTTTGTTATAAAGGGCCTTGGCCGTCTTCATGTTTTACTTGAATTTGTAAATTTATGTACAACAGAATGTACATTATAAAATAAATATTTATCTATCTATCTATCTATCTCTCTCTCTCTCTCTCTCTCTCTCTCTCTCTCTGATGAGTCTTACGTTCTGTATTTGTTATTTATTTTATTAATATGGAATCTGCCGACAATAGTGCGGACTCATAGTCTGTTTATGTGGACGCGCCGTCCATTAATGTGGACTCACTGGAAGGTGCAGACACGCTTACTGAGAAACGATGACCCGCTGTTTAATAACGCAGACACGCTGAACAACAGCGCGAACACGCTGTACAATAGCGCGGATACGCTAGGGAGTGTAGACATGCTAATCGGGAAGTGCGGACGCTCTAATTGAGAAGCGCGGAAGTGCCGTTGAGAAACGCGGACACACTGTTCAAAAATGCGGACACGTTAAGCAACAGTGTGGATACGTTAATCAAGAAGCGCGGACGTGCCGTTGGGGAAGTGCGGACACACTAGCAACAGTACGGATGTGCTGAACAATAGTGTTGACACACCAAGCAACAGTACGGACACACCAGCAACAATGTGGACACGCTGAACAATAGTGCGGACACTAGCAACAGTGTGGACACGCTGAACAATAGTGCGGACACTAGCAACAGTGCGGACACGCTGAACAATAGTGCGGACACACTAGGAAATGTAACCACACTAATCGAAAAGCGCGGATGTACCGTTGAAGAAACGCGGACACGCTGGCACGGACACAAATTTCAATTCATCCACTTTCTTACCGCTTGTTGGGATGTTGGGATACCTTTGACTTCGTCCATTCTTACCTCATTTATTCCTGTCCGGAACTCCTTGCTTTAAACCTCTTAAGCGAGCTTTCTCAGGACTGTTGGTGTTTCAATAAACAAGTACTCTCTAAGATGTTATGTGATAAACCTTTTTTATATTATTTATTCGGAGTCCCGATTCATACAGTCCGTGTCTTACAAAGGTCGTGTGTTTTACAATGTTTTTTTCGCTCGGTACTCTAATCCAATTAGTCCTTACCTGTAAACTTATTTTACCTAATCTGGAGTTACCGTCTAAAGATTATGTTATTATTGAAGTTCTCTAGGCTTCTACAATAACAATGTTTAATCCGTCTTAGGTTATACGACTTCTCGTGGCAAATACTTTGGTCCTAACTAAGCTGTGAGTTTGAGTCACTTTCGCCAGATTTATTGTCCTTTCCTAGCTAACTACTTTGGTCGGCTGGGCCCTCGTAGCCAAGTCTTCAAATAATGGAGTTTTAACCTGTCTATACTCACTCTTGACAATAACCAGCGAGACTACTCAACTTTCTAGGGTTGAGCCCTCGTAGTCGAATATGAGAAGATGAAGTACAAGTCAGTCAAATGCTTCCGCGCATTTTCTAACCCAGCGAGACTACCCAAACGATTACTCGCGCGTTCACTCGACAAAATGCCTGGTACGGCGCATCTCCGAGGCTTATAAAGCCCCAGGTGCGACGCACTTGATTTCAGCAAAACAATGTCACCCGCGGTCTTCGGTCAATCATGATTTTCCACCAGAAATCATGCAGTCCGACTCCAGATGAATAGATTACGAGGAGTGTTGACGTGCAAATCAGTAACTTGCTCGCCGTACGCTATCGATGTAATGATCGACCAAGCATATTGCAGCAATCAGCCGCCGGCCAATGTTTGTATATGCATTGCAAATCTACGGCTGAATGCTCAATATGTACATGTATTTCCAAATATTCGTCAATTAATAAATTAATAGATCTGGTACGTTATACACTTATCGCACTCGCATCTCGAAGCGACAAACCGGAAGTAATTATTTTGATATGACTCGAATGCATCGTACATATATATTTTTCTCTGAATCTAAATTCTCGTGTTTTTACATGCCAAGTATAGTATGCTTGTACGATGGACGGCAATTTTGGGAACTGTTTTAACCCTTTGCGGCATACATTTTTGGCGTGAACGGATTTTCGTGAAAATAAGGATACTGAGGTTTCTAGGATCGCTGATTACGAATCTGAACTCCGATTTTGAAAATTCAAAATGGCTGATCGAAGATGGCGGACAAAATAGATAATATTGTTAAATATTGCTAAAAATTGTGTATAAAAGGTTTTTGGGGTCGCTGATTACGAATCTGAACTCAGATTTTGAAAGTTTGAAATGGCGGATTCAAAAAGGCGGATTCAAGATGGTGGAAAAATAGGTAATAATGGTAAATATTGCTAAAAGTTGTGTATAAAAGGTTTTTGGGGTCGCTGATTACGAATCTGAACTCAGATTTTGAAAGTTTGAAATGGCGGATTCAAAAAGGCGGATTCAAGATGGTGGAAAAATAGGTAATAATGGTAAATATTGCTAAAAGTTGTGTATAAAAGGTTTTTAGGGGTGCTGATTACGAATAATGTGAAATCTCCGTTACACATTTTCTGATGTCTCTTTCCTCATGATATTTTAGATTTATTAGTTAAGTAAATCAATTTTTATATAGAGAAAAAAAGCACAAAATCGGCATTGATAGAGAAAAGTGAATTACTGATTTTTTAGGAATCAATATTCTAATGGGAATAAAGTAATTGACTCGAGAACTCGTTGGTAAAAATTATTATGTATACTTTGACAACTTCTTTATTAGCATTGAGTTGATGATTTTACTAAAAGAAGAGAGTATATTTACTTGTGGAATTATTCGTTCGAAAACAATTGGATTACCAAAATCTATAATGCTTGACAAGGAAATGTAACGTTGACAATATTATTTTCGAAATTCTAAAACTGGTAATTCTTGGATAAAATGGATGAATAAGCAAGGTGTTTACTTCCTATCAAATTACCATGATCGATCTGAAGTGACAACATTAAAGAAGGCAGAAGGATGTCTCACTACAACAAGTAGTATCCAATTATGTGCTTTGATTATAACAAGTATATGAGCTTCTACTTATAAAATAAATTTTAAGTCTAGGAAGTGGTGGCACAGAATATTTTGGCATTTTATTGATGTAACCGTTACGAATACATATATAATATTTAAGAATACAAACCCTGATCATTCTGTGAATCTAAAATAATTTCGATTGCATCTTGTAGATCAATTAGTTGGTCATAAGATACCAACTCAAAAAGGGAGAAAACGCAAATCTATCACAAGTGGCTACTGAAAAGAGACACTCTCAATCTGCTCATATGCCAATATATAATCAAAACAGAAGACGTTATACATATTGCAGTACAACAATAAGGGAAGTATGAACTCGATGGATATGTCAAACTTGTAAAGTATCATTATGTTTTGTAACGGGGATTATCCACTCGTTAAATGTAGATATCTCTACTTGAATTCTCCGTGGGTTTTAACTAAAGGAGAACGGGGAAAATATGCGAACGCTAAATAAATACACTCGTTATGTCTAGTAAAAGGCTATTGCATCTATTTAAGTGAATTAATAAAAACTTATTACAACCAAATGTACAGATGTGCTCTTCTGGCATGTATTGCGTTAACACGCGG
This sequence comes from Philotrypesis tridentata, assembly GCA_018906965.1. Classification (NCBI taxonomy): domain Eukaryota; kingdom Metazoa; phylum Arthropoda; class Insecta; order Hymenoptera; family Pteromalidae; genus Philotrypesis; species Philotrypesis tridentata. The sequence continues at coordinate 38,465 of JACCIB010000681.1, forward strand.
AAAGCTAATAATGATGAACGCGCTGGTGAGAGTCAGAGAGAAAGGCTGATACTTACAAAATGCGCGGTATACGCCGATGTGGTACGCAGTACTACACCGATTATGCACGCACTTATCACGGTAACAACAATTATTGCCTTTGATAGCTACAATTCGCACGAGGTAAATATGTATCCGTAATATACGGCTAACACGCTCGATAGTCGAATTGAATCTATCGTCTCCTCTATCGTGACGTCACGAGCTTCTCTCTCTCTCTCTCATGCGCTCTCTCACCAGGCGGCGCACTCATACATACATCAGCTCTCGAACATCTCTGAATCAGCTGGAACATTTGAAAGATTAGACATGCAAGCAAAAATATAGAAGCACATGCATTAAATCAAATAAGCATACGCAGTGACGATACTCATCACAGTTTAAATCGAGAAAGAAATTGTTTCTCGAAATATCATTCGTAAAGAAGTAATAAAAAACTAAAAACGAAATCAAAATTAAAAAAGATAAAAATACAAAAAGAATTTAAAAAATATAAAAATACAAAAAGAATTAAAAAAATATAAAAATACAAAAAGAATTAGAAAAATATAAAAATACAAAAAGAATTAGAAAAATATAAAAATACAAAAAGAATTCAAAAAATTTTGAAACCGGTATTGCGAATTTTCGAAGTCTGAAGGCGGATTCGTAATCAGCATACTCGAGAGTCCCTGTATACTAATTTTTGTAAGGGTACGTTGAAAACTTTGTTCAATACTGAATTCTTTGTGAAAAAACGGTACTTTTTGAGTATTTGTTTACTAATGAACAATAATTTTGTAACATTTATGAATGAATTTTAATTCTATATGATACCCAGATCCTCAAACTGCAAAGAAATTGGATCAAATTGCTCAAAAACTACCTTAAAACTTCAAGAAACTAAGAAAAAAAATATGTAGCTTAAAAACGGTCGAACAAGAAGTGGACGATGGCGCGCTGCAAACGGCGCTGCAGGCCCTTAGCTTAGTAACAGTGGAGGAAAGATATACTAGGGAGCGAATTGGCTGCAGTACACATATTTTTACAGTATAACGCTGGGAATTGGTTCATGACAATTGTAAGCTTTACCATGAATTTTCCATATTTTTTACATCACTTCCTTCAATTTACAGAAGGTCAAAGTTCATGAAATTCGGATTTTTCCATTTTCTGTCTATTTTCAATAATTTGTAGCTTCTCAGGGATGCATTTTGCAGGTAATTTCGCACTATAAAAAGTGATTATCATGAATTTTTTGATTGTCGAACTCAGGATCCAAATCTCAGTTTCACTGATTTTAGTATTTAAGTTGGTTGTAAGGAAGTCCCAACGTGTGTATATATATATATATATATATATATTTATGATATTAAAATATTTTTTCTGTAAAATAGATAAAATTTCCTTAAAAAGGTGTTGTATGTTCCTATGTTGAATTAATGAAGTCAGTTAGAAATGCATCCTTGAAATTATTGAAAATAGACAGAAAATGCGATAAATCCGAACTTGAAGACAAGTGATGTTAAAAATCTAGAAAAACTCATGGTAAATTTTTCATGTATCCTGAACAAATTTCCAGAGTTAAAGATACATATAATGATATTTTTTTTAACCTTTCGATTTCGCATGGATTCGCCTATCTATGTGTGTGCGTACGAGCGTCCATGTGTGTGTACCTCACCTTCGGCTCGGATGTAAACAGTGCGTGTCATTATAGAGACGAGAGCGGGGTTAGGGTTTCAACGTACCACTTTTTTTCAGTTTATCGAACATAAATGTACGCTCTTTAATTAACGATGTGCTAAAAGATTGTATATTGCACTCGAGAATGAAGGTGAGCTATTTAAACCTGCGAAATTGTCGCCCCAGCTTCACTCGGATGACAACTCATCCGCAGGATTTAAACAACATATTCTATTCCCTAGGTGCATAATATACTATTCCTCGTGGTAAACTTACTTAGCACTTTTACTTTTTCAGCTTCTCGCACGTATATTTTTCACGCTCTCCTGCAAATTTCGTGCAAACTTTTATACAACTTTTTCAGTATTACGTCACTCTCGTACTAATCTAGACAGTGATGATGTAGTATCAGCCAATTATTTTGCCTTAAAAAATATTTTTTCAAAAAATGTTTTGCAAATAGGTGCAATAATCCAATGGGTAGTAATGTCTTGATTCACTCCCACTATGCCCACTTCTTTTGGCACTATACGGCCCTTATTGTCATTGAACAACAGCAGATCAACCACTATGACCATGATTTGCTTTTGCGGCTGTGTTCAGTTTGAGAAGCACCAATCGACTGATCGCTCACTACGCGAGTGGCGCTTTTTATATGATCTTGTGCAGGAACGACATCTATCTTAGCCACTGTAATCAACTAAATCTCATCGACTCTAGTCAATCTTCATGAGATTATCACACTCAGCATAAATTATGCAATTTATCGCAACATCTAATGCGTCGTCAAATCTCACGTCGATTCTCATGCTACCTATTTGAATCAAATTCCAATGACTGTCGCTGTTAGCCGACAAGTCAGGTATCAAATCAAAGGCAAATACAGTAGCCATTTGGGTCTACGTCGCGTGATATTGAATTACCCATATTAGAAAAATGCATACCATTGCCCGAGAAGAGTGTGTGATACGCATCCGCATATGTATTTGTACTTTTGAAATGAGGCTGTAGCGGTTTCGAAGGCTCCTGCACACCATCCACGTATAAACACAATAAATTTAGATTAAAGTTTTCGAAATTAAAAGGGTTCAGCCCTGCATCGCCATTGTAAGCCAGATTTTCAATAAAAATAATGATATTCTTTTTGGCACACGTGTTACTGGATACTTTGCTGTGGTCTTAGAGAGTTTATTCTCATGATACATCGCTACATTCAGATTAAGCTTGACACCTCGAATAAAGAGTTCTGCCTCCGTTGTACGTGCAATGTATACATCACTTTCTGCCATTAACTGTTACGATAGCGTATAAAACGTAGATGTACCTTGTGACGAGGATCCTGCCCGGGATTTTCCTGGGGGCACTCCTAGCTGCTGCTCTCCTCCAGCGGGAGACTCGTACACAAAAGAGATCGTATCTTACCCGGCCTCCTGGTCCTGCTCGGCTGCTCAGTTTCTTAGGCGGACTTTAGGGGGATTCTCGGGTGCTAGGAAGTAGGTGGGCGCGGAATGATGTACGCTCTGTTCGTATGTGAGAGCGGGTGAGCAGATCACGCTCACCCATAGATTTATTCCGCGTACTTAATTACAAATGATGCGTGCTCGTGCTGTGAAACTCTCCCGCTGGGTCGTCGCGCTGGGCGCTGCGCAGATCAAGGCCATCGCAGCTAACGGCTCATGCGTGCCCGCGCTCACCGGGATCGAACCTAAGCTACGACCGCGTCTCGGAGCTCTTTGGGGCTCCGGATCGTCGCCGCGAGAGAGAGAGAGAGAGAGAGAGAGAGAGAGAGAGAGAGAGAGAGAGAGAGAGAGAGAGAGAGACAAGGGCACGAGGCCGACACTTACAGAGTGATCGTCGCCTCGGATCGCAGTTGAGCGGCGTTGTCGTCGGGTGTTCCTCTCGAGGCCGGAGTCCTCGTGGCTCGTGGCGCGGCGAAGATCGGACGGCTCGGCTAGCGGCAGCTCCGGGCTCGCAGTCCTCGTCGTGGCATCAGCGCTGCGTCCCTGGGAGGTAAGGCTGGCGGTGGCAGGTGTAGGGCCGTGCGGCGGTTTGGACCTCCCAGCGGGTGGTCGGCGCGGGGCGTCTCTTTGCCCTAAATATGTGCGGCGCGTCTTACCGAATCGATGGCCAGGAGATAATCTGGCGAGCACGGTTGCGCTCATCTAGTTTTCGGACACGAATTAGTCCGAAAACTGTCCCCACTTCTTCTTGCGCGGCAGCGCCTTCTAACGCGCTATCGCGTCTCTCACTTTCTCTCTCTTTCTTTCGCGTTCTTCTGCTGGCGCTCTCTCTCTCTCTCTCTCTCTCTCTAGCGTTGTGTTTAGCACTGACTCGAGTCTCTCTCTCTTTCTCTCTCTCTCCTAATTCTTTCCCCTTCCACTCTAGTTCATACTTGTTTGTGTACGGGCGCCTTGTCGCAACCTGAACACCGCTGAGCAATAATCAGTCCATATTGAAGACATCTACGTGTAGGTGTCCAACTAAATCAATTTTGTCATTCTTCATGACTTTTTGACATTTAATGAAACCGTCATGTGTACCAATGGCGTCTATATGGCCTGCTGTGTTATTGTTCCACAATACGCTTATCAAATGCGAGTTTTTTGGTTGAAGGACCGTAATTTAGTAGTGTCTCGATGTACGATCTGCAGGCGTAATATTTTGTAGTGATACAGTTTTATGATTTAATAGCACATCCAATTGGTTGAAACGTGTATGCATGAATTTATTTGCGGGTACGATAGCAGATGGCGCAGTCTTATCTTTGTCCGGTGTAGTAGTTCATATGATGTTCACACACAGAGTCAGCATTGTGTGTACTAAATCGATGCATTCCTTATTCCAGGGGATAGTAAATGCAATTGGTGCTTAATCGGCAAGTGACGAGTTTGGCTTACACTGAACCCAATAAGATATTTCGATGGCCGTTTTCGTTGGCGAGAATTGAAAAAGTGACAGCTCAGACTTTAACGCGTCATAAGAGTCGGTAGAAAAGCCATGGTGTAGGAAAAAAGTACCTTCCGAAAATATCTCGTTCTTTAGACGTAGCCTTCTAGAAAAGCCATGGTGTAGGAAAAAAGTACCTTCCGAAAATATCTCGTTCTTTAGACGTAGCCTTCTTTTTCTTCTACCTTGTAGCAGTAGTGCTTCACTCAGCTCTACGACTAGTCTTTTACTGTGATTTTGCTGTAGACACATTTTTATAGGTATGAAACTCTTACTCTTTTTCACACTTAACACCTTCTTCCTTCTCCTCATCATTCTGCTTCAGCAGTTTATTCAATGCCTGTCCAGCTTTGCATTTGAGATAACCACTATTCTCGCTAACATGACGATTAAGCAAGACTTTCAGAGGTAACTTCTTACCTACCACATCGTCCATGATCCTTGCAGTAGCGTGAGCTGCTTCCCGACCCAAGGTCTTAGTGCCAGGCTTAATATAGTATTGTAAAAAATCTCTCAATACCAGCGCCATTTTGATTATATCTTTTATCAACTGTAACGTAATTATCCCAACTATCACACCTACCAATACCACAGTCTGTCTGATAGCCATTGTAGATGAAGAAGAAATCGTCGTGCTAATGCGACACGATTTCAGGCAATGCGCTTAAAGTGAAGTGTCACCGTCAGCGTCCCGCTATCGAATGATAAGTGTTGACCTTTCTCACTCCTTATATCAATCTCAAACGACTGAAATGACGAGAAGAGCAGAGGTACATACGTCGGTGAGTTAAAATTTCAAATTTGCGTTCTACCTTAGGTATAGTCGTGCAGATGAAGAGGTTTGGTGCACAGTAGCTGTGAGTAGATATCGCCCATGGCATACGGTTGATAGATACTGCTGTAAACTATTTATTAGGTTCGCTGGCCTGTTGCGGGTACCAACTTTATCCTTTTTACCATCACACGATAATAATTCATTGCTTTTAAAACCCAATATTTTAGATAACTTTTGGGATAAAAGAAATGTGTGAACATAGTTGTCGCATTTATACTGACCACATGTGCATCTAACCTGAATATATTCACCGCACTGAATTTCGAATACGAGATGGTCTTTCACATTGTCGTGATTATTCATCTCGTGCATAAGAGTCTGAATAGCACCACATTTTATCTGGCTGAAGGTCTTTGCATTCTTAACGGGCTGTAACGCATTGACAGTATTAATTTTTCGTGTGGCTGTCTTCACACTCACTACACCCTCCATTTGGTCTTTCTGTGATATGTGCTGGAAGGTGAGGGATAATCATATTTCTGTGAGACACACATACCCATTGCCGTGGAAAGAAAAATTTTGGTTGAGAAAAAGTTGCGTGGTAAAATGACTCGTTAAGTTATTTGGATAAATGTATTTCCTGCTATTGCTGAACAAAACAAAGTAGAATTCATCCCTCATTGTGATTGTTGTTGTTGTTTTGAATATTTAATAAAATTTTTTCGGATACCGAAGAATTCAATTTCTCGGGAATCCCTTCAACTTACGAGATATTCTTTTCTCGCGCCTCTACCTCTACTCTTCAGTACTTCGTCTATCTAGAAGGCCTAATTTTTGCGCGTTCAAGCAGCATTGTACATAGTCACGCTAGATGGCGCCATTTTTATCATAGTATACCACGAATTATTGTACGATTGTACAATATTGTCCAGTACGTTGATATAGTGCTTTGTACCGAGATTTGTAAAATAGCGCCATAGACGCTCTTTCAGCGTTGTGATAAAAAGCTCGGCAATGGCTGCCTTCACGTCGAGTCCCGCACAGCACGGTAAATAATTTTCCGTTTTTTCAGAAAATTTTGCACTTAGCGTCCACTAAATTCTTTACCCTTGTCCGTTTGAAATTATTTGTTTCGCTTGATTATTAGAAATTTTTAAATTTAATTACTATTATTATTATTATAGATCTGTTGTGCACGCTCGGCTAATTTCGTGATTAGTATTGTGGAAAGTATATAGTGTAAAATATGAATTAGTGGCTAAGGTTTGTTCAGTTATATTGCTGTGTTAGTATTATGTTAAAATTGTTTTGTGAATTATTATATTTGATAAGAATGAATTACATATTATAAATAAATACTAATGTAAAATTTTTGTAATATTGGTATTATTTAAATAAAATTATTAATCGTTGTACTAAATATGAATTTTAATGTTTGAATAATATTAAAAAAATTGGATAATAAAATTTGATAAAAAAAATTCACTGTACAATGCATGTTCTAAAACTGTACTAAATAAAATTTTCCTTTCGTGTTCATTTAAAATTTTTTAAAATAATTTTTAAAAGTAATAATTGAATTACACTCTCTTGAGTCTTTACTCATCTATTATTAATATCTTTAATATTTCCTGTCAGATATCTTAAATATTATGTAAACTGATTTGTTTCTGTGTTCTTCCATTTCGGTATTTTTTGATCTTTTTGTAATTTGACGTTTCACAGTTTCTACATTACTCAAATATTTGAAAAATGATAAAAACTCAAATATTTGAAGTTGATATTCAAAATCTATTCCCTAAAATTTCTTAAAACGTTACTATTAGAACAATTAAATTAAAATACACAGTAGGATAGTAGTGAAGTGAGCCGACCAATTCCTTCGACACTACCTTTGATCTCTATCTCCTCTCCTCTTGCAGCATACTTCACATTCAATTTTTGGATCATGTAAGCTCCATGGGCAATATAGCACTGTTTCCTATTATACAATGTAAGACATAATACTGCAAAATAATTCAAAGCAACTTCATGTAATTGATAATATTTCTGTAGATGACGTAGAAATGGACTCTCATAGTATAACTGATAAATTAAAACATCAACATATATACGAAGAGAATATAGAATTACATAGTCAAATAAATATGAACTTGAAGAAAATCAATCAAAACTGTTTAATAAAAAATTGTTGTTAATTTGGAACCAATGGATATAAAGAAGAGAAGAAAAGAAAGAGAAGCTTTGAAACGTGCAGCATTAACAGATGAAGCACTACAAAATATTGATAAAAATTTAGCTCTAAAAAGCAACTAAAATGACAATCAGGAATTGAAGCAGAGAAATCTGAAATAAATAAAAAAAGAAGAGAAACAGAAGCTTCAAAACGTGCAGCATTGACAGATGAAAAGACAACTAAAAAGACAATCATATACTGAAGTCGAGAAATCTGAAATAAATAAGAAAAGAAAAGATGCAAAATATTTAAATGAATATGCTGCTATGTATGATAATGATTTTAATGAAAATTGTATTGACGAAAATTATTTAGGAGAACTGTATATGTATTTATTGCAAAGCAATATATTTTAAAAGTGAAGAAACAGAGAGAAAACAATACACAAATTGTTGTAGTAAAGGAAAAGTAGTTTTACCAAACAAACATTCTTACCCAGAACGTTTTAAAGAATTAATTATAAATAATACATCTGAAAGCAAACAATTTAAACAACATGTAAGATTATATAATAATTTACTTGCATTTGCAAGTTTCGGGGCAAAGTTTGATGCATTATTTAACAGAGGACCTCAAGTAATATGAATATGTGGGCAAATTCATGATAATGCTTATTCATTACATCCTAAAGAAATTGATGATAGAAAGTTTGGCCAATTATATATTCTCGATAATGAAATGGCAACACAATCACGATATAAAAATAATATGTTATGTACCCTACATTTGCTGAAAGAATTTGACAATTTTTTACGTGAAAATAACATTTATGCAAGTTCATATAAAATGATGCATGAGGTAGAAAAGGAAGAATAAAATCGTCAAGATAATAGTAAATCAATAAACAATACAACTGAAATTAGAATTTTTATAACTCGGAATTTGAATCTGGATAAAAACGTGTATGATGAAGCAAGGTGCAATGAAGTGGCTGTAGCTTATGTTGGTGAAGATGGTCAACCTCCAACAGATCGAGATATTTGCATATATTCAAAAAATACAGAACCTACAAGAATACCTTATATTAGTAAACATATTGATCCGATGACATATCCAATTATGTATCCTAATGGTGGATTTGGATGGATGTCTAAGATGAAAGACACTAGTAATAAAAAAAATATTTCAATGTTGGAATTTTATAATTATCAAGTTAGTATTAGAAATGATTTTAACCCATTTCTTAACTTAAGAAAATTAACTCAGCAGTTTATTGTTGATGCTTACATTAAAGTTGAAGGATCAAGATTACATTATTTACAAAAAAATCAACATTTATGAAGAACAGATTTGTACAAAGGCGTAATAGATTATATAAATAAAAAAGATTAAGAAAATGTAAGAATAAGAAAAAAGATTATTTTACCATCATCATTTTCTGGAAGTCCTCGAGCATTGAAACAAAATTTTTTAGATTCAATGACATTAGTACAAAAACATGGTAAACTAGATTATCTTATTACAATGACTTGTAATCCCAAATGGATAGAAATTACAGATGATATAAAGCATTTTGAAACAGTAATAGATAGACCAGATATCGTTGCCAGAGTTTTTAATGAAAAAGTCAAAGCTTTTTTAGATGATGTTACTAAAAAAGGAATTTTCGGAAAATGCATTGCATTTATACATGTGATAGAATTTCAAAAAAGAGGTTTACCACACCTACCTATGTTATTATTTGTTGAAAAAAATAACAAAATATACAATCCATATTTTACAGATACAGTTATTTGTTTTTTCTGATCACCATAAATATCCAAAATTATGTGAAATTGTTAAAAAATCTATGATACATGGAACATGTGGAAAGTATAATGTTCATTCACCATGCATGGACAAAGAAAATAGTAATCTTAGCCCGAAGAAATATTGATGTACAAATGGTAAGTGATGAAATTATAAGCAAAGTTTGTGGAGAAATGAAAGAGTATTATAGTGTTCGTACAGCCTTGGATAACGAAGATAATAATTTACAAAATGTATTTCCACAGGAATTTTTGAATTCATTAATACCAAACGGATTACCTCCACATATACTACGTTAAAAAAAAGGAGCCATTCTAATTCTTTTACGAAATCTTAATTTAAATAAAGGCCTTTGTAATGGTACTCGATTAATTATAAGACAATTAATGGGTTACAGTATTAGTACCAAAATAATTAGTGGATCCCAATCTGGAACTGTTACAGTAATACCACGCAATGATTTAACATCATCTAACGAAGAATTGCCATTTATATTAAAGCAGGGACAATTTCCATTAAGATTAGGATATCCTATGACCATTAATAAATCGCAAGGTCAAACATTTAACAAAGTTCGAGTATACTTACCAAATTCAGTTTTCAGCCATGGATAATTGTACGTTGCACTTTCAAGGGTTACGTCAAAATCTGATTTAAAAATTGTAGTAACTAATAGTTCATCATTCATAAATGAGCATGAAAAAGATGATGAAAAAATTATATACACTAAAAACATAGTGTACCAAGAAATTTTAATTTAAAACATTTATCCAACAAATATGCGCTGTGATTCTATATCATCGGCCGCTATGAAATATGCACTGTGATTCTAAATCATAGGCTGCAAAGAAATGTGCGCTATGATTCTACATCATCGGCAGCAAATAAATATGCGCTGTGATTCTAAATCATCGACAGCAAAGAAATATGCACTCTGATTCTACATCATTAGCAGCAAAGAAATTTATACTATGATTCTTTTTACTTTAACGAAATAATGTTTTTTACAAAGTAGTGCTGCGTCTAAGACAGGGTTCGACAGAAGGAAAACTGTTAAATACTATTTTTTAGTATTTTCAATTCTAATATTCACTTTCTGTAATGACTTTTCCTTCAATAACTTTTTGTCTTACTGAAGAGTCCAATTAAAAAACCTGGAACGAAACGCAAAACAACTAATATACAGAAACATTATGATTATATAACACCTCCAGGATGACGGGAAATAATCCTCGAGTACACTCCCTAAATACCCATTAATATTTCCTTTATAAACTAACAATTCCCCAGAGAGGATGTCCAGTTGTCAGGGTGGCCTCCAGGATGACGGAAAATCATCCTCGCGTACACTCTCTAAGTACACATTAATATTTCCTTAAAAAACTAAAAATTCCCTGGAGACGATGTCCAGGTGTAAGGGTGGCCTCCACCATGACGGAAATTCGTCTTCGAGTACACTCTCTAAGTACACATTAATATTTCGTTTATAAACTAACAAATCGCCGAAAAGATGTCCAGGTGTTAGGGTGGCTTCCAGCATGACGGAAAATCATCCTCCAGTACACTCTCTAAGTACACATTAATATTTCCTTAAAAAACTAAAAATTCCCTGGAGACGATGTGCAGGTGTCAGGGTGACCTCCAGCATGACGGTAAATCGTCCTCGAGTACACTCTCTAAGCCCACTTTAATTTTTCCTTAAATACCTAAAAATTCCCCGTAGAGAATGTCCAGGTGTCAGTGTGGCCTCCAGGATGACGGAAAATCATCCTCGCGTACACTCTCTAAGTACACATTAATATTTCCTTAAAAAACTAAAAATTCCCTGGAGACGATGTCCAGGTGTAAGGGTGGCCTCCAGCATGACGGTAAATCATCCTCGAATACACTCTCTAAGTACAGATTAATATTTTCTTAAATACCTAACAATTCCCCGTAGGGAATGTCCAGGTGTCAGTGTGGCCTCCAGGATGACGGAAAATCATCCTCGCGTACACTCTCTAAGTACACATTAATATTTCGTTTATAAACTAACAAATCGCCGAAAAGATGTCCAGGTGTTAGGGTGGCTTCCAGCATGACGGAAAATCATCCTCGAGTACACTCTCTAAGCACACTTTAATTTTTCCTTAAAAACCTAAAAATTCCCCGTAGAGAATGTCCAGGTGTCAGGGTGGCCTCTAGGATGACGGAAAATCGTCCTCGAGTACACTCCCTAACTAAACTTTAATTTTTCCATAAATACCTAAATATTCCCCGTAGAGAATGTCCAGCTGTCAGGGTGGCCTCCAGGATGACGGAAAATCATCCTCGAGTACACTCTCTATGTACACATTAATATTTCCTTAAAAAACGAAAATTCCCTGGAGACGATGTCCAGGTGTCAGGGTGGCCTCCAGGATGACGTAAAATCGTCCTCGAGTACACTCCCTAAGTAAACTTTAATTTTTCCTTAAATACCTAAATATTCCCCGTAGAGAATGTCCAGGTGTCAGGGTGGCCTCCAGGATGACGGAAAATTGTCCTCGAGTACACTCTCTAAGTACACATTAATATTTCCTTAAAAAACTAAGAATTCCCTGGAGACGATGTCCAGGTGTAAGGGTGGCCTCCACCATGACGGAAATTCGTCTTCGAGTACACTCTCTAAGTACACATTAATATTTCGTTTATAAACTAACAAATCGCCGAAAAGATGTCCAGGTGTTAGGGTGGCTTCCAGCATGACGGAAAATCATCCTCCAGTACACTCTCTAAGTACACATTAATATTTCCTTAAAAAACTAAAAATTCCCTGGAGACGATGTGCAGGTGTCAGGGTGGCCTCCAGCATGACGGTAAATCGTCCTCGAGTACACTCTCTAAGTACACATTAATATTTCGTTTATAAACTAACAAATCGCCGAAAAGATGTCCAGGTGTTAGGGTGGCTTCCAGCATGACGGAAAATCATCCTCGAGTACACTCTCTAAGCACACTTTAATTTTTCCTTAAATACCTAAAAATTCCCCGTAGAGAATGTCCAACTGTCAGGGTGGCCTCCAGCATGACGGTAAATCGTCCTGGAGTACACTCTCTAAGCACACTTTAATTTTTCCTTAAATACCTAAAAATTCCCCGTAGAAAATGTCCAGCTGTCAGGGTGGCCCCCAGCATGACGGTAAATCATCCTCGAGTACACTCTTTAAGTACGCATTAATATTTCCTTAAAAAGCTTCAAATTCCCCGGAGAGGATGTCTAGGTGTCAGGGTGGCTTTCCGGATGACGGTAAATCATCCTCGAGTACACTCTCTAAGTACACATAAATATTTCGTTTATAAACTAACAATCCGCCAGAAAAGATGTCCAGCTGTCAGGATGGCCTCCAGGATAACGGAAAATCGTCCTCGAGTACACTCTCTAAGTACACATTAATATTTCCTTAAAAAACTAAAAATTCCCCGTAGAGCATGTCCAGGTGTAAGGGTGGCCTCCAGCATGACGGTAAATCATCCTCGCATACACTCTCTAAGTACAGATTAATATTTTCTTAAATACCTAACAATTCCCCGTAGAGCATGTCCAGCTGTCAGTGGCCTCCAGGATGACGGAATTTCGTCTTCGACTACACTCTCTAAGTACACATTAATATTTCGTTTATAAACTAACAAATCGCCGAAAAGATGTCCAGGTGTTAGGGTGGCTTCCAGCATGACGGAAAATCATCCTCCAGTACACTCTCTAAGTACACATTAATATTTCCTTAAAAAACTAAAAATTCCCTGGAGACGATGTGCAGGTGTCAGGGTGGCCTCCAGCATGACGGTAAATCGTCCTCGAGTACACTCTCTAAGCACACTTTAATTTTTCCTTAAATACCTAAAAATTCCCCGTAGAGAATGTCCAACTGTCAGGGTGGCCTCCAGCATGACGGTAAATCGTCCTGGAGTACACTCTCTAAGCACACTTTAATTTTTCCTTAAATACCTAAAAATTCCCCGTAGAAAATGTCCAGCTGTCAGGGTGGCCTCCAGCATGACGGTAAATCATCCTCGAGTACACTCTTTAAGTACGCATTAATATTTCCTTAAAAAGCTTCAAATTCCCCGGAGAGGATGTCTAGGTGTTAGGGTGGCTTTCCGGATGACGGTAAATCATCCTCGAGTACACTCTCTAAGTACACATAAATATTTCGTTTATAAACTAACAATCCGCCAGAAAAGATGTCCAGGTGTTAGGGTGGCCTCCAGGATGACGGAAAATCGTCCTTGAGTACACTCTCTAAGTACACATTAATATTTCCTTAAAAAACTAAAAATTCCCTGGAGACGATGTCCAGGTGTAAGGGTGGCCTCCAGCATGACGGTAAATCATCCTCGAATACACTCTCTAAGTACAGATTAATATTTTCTTAAATACCTAAAAATTCCCCGTAGAGCATGTCCAGCTGTCAGTGGCCTCCAGGATGACGGAAATTCGTCTTCGAGTACACTGTCTAAGTACACATTAATATTTCCTTAAAAAACTAAAAATTCCCTGGAGACGATGTCCAGGTGTCAGGGTGGCCTCCAGCATGACGGTAAATCGTCCTCGAGTACACTCTCTAAGCACACTTTAATTTTTCCTTAAATACCTAAAAATTCCCCGTAGAGAATGTTCAGCTGTCAGGGTGGCCTCCAGCATGACGGTAAATCATCCTCGAGTACACTCTCTGAGTACGCATTAATATTTTCTTAAAAAGCTTCAAATTCCCCGGAGAGGATGTCTAGGTGTCAGGGTGGCCTCCAGGATGACGGAAATTCGTCTTCGAGTACACTCTCTAAGTACACATTAATATTTCGTTTATAAACTAACAAATCGCCGAAAAGATGTCCAGGTGTTAGGGTGGCTTCCAGCATGACGGAAAATCATCCTCCAGTACACTCTCTAAGTACACATTAATATTTCCTTAAAAAACTAAAAATTCCCTGGAGACGATGTCCAGGTGTCAGGGTGGCCTCCAGCATGACGGTAAATCGTCCTCGAGTACACTCTCTAAGCACACTTTAATTTTTCCTTAAATACCTAAAAATTCCCCGTAGAGAATGTTCAGCTGTCAGGGTGGCCTCCAGCATGACGGTAAATCATCCTCGAGTACACTCTCTGAGTACGCATTAATATTTTCTTAAAAAGCTTCAAATTCCCCGGAGAGGATGTCTAGGTGTCAGGGTGGCCTCCAGGATGACGGAAAATCATCCTCGAATACTCTCTAAGTACACATTAATATTTCCTTAAAAAACTAAAAATTCCCTGGAGACGATGTGCAGGTGTCAGAGTGGCCTCCAGGATGACGGAAAATCGTCCTCGAACCCTCTCTAAGCACACTTTAATTTTTCCTTAAATACCTAAAAATTCTCCGTAGAGAATGTCCAACTGTCATGGTGGCCTCCAGCATGACGGTAAATCGTCTTCGAGTACACTCTCTAAGTACACATAAATATTTCGTTTATAAACTAACAATTCCCCGTAGAGAATGTCCAGCTGTCAGGGTGGCCTCCAGCATGACGGAAAATCGTCCTCGAGTACACTCTCTAAGTACACATTAATATTTCCTTAAAAAACTAAAAATTCCCTGGAGACGATGTCCAGGTGTAAGGGTGGCCTCCAGCATGACGGTAAATCATCCTTGAATACACTCTCTAAGTACAGATTAATATTTTCTTAAATACCTAACAATTCCCCGTAGAGAATGTCCAGCTGTCAGGGTGGCCGCCAGGATAACGGAAAATCGTCCTCGAGTACACTCTCTAAGTACAGATTAATATTTTCTTAAATACCTAAAAATTCCCCGTAGAGAATGTCCAGCTGTCAGTGTGGCCTCCAGGATGACGGAAAATCGTCTTCGAGTACACTCTCTAAGTACACATTAATATTTCCTTAAAAAACTAAGTAATTGTAAAAGAAGAGGTCAGACGGGATGCGGGACACCAGACAGGGGACACCGGACACGGTACACCAGACACGGTCGCCGTTTAATATAATATAAGCTATTAGATTATTACTTCTATTTTAATAGTAGACTTGCAACATACTTACACTACATTATGTAATAGTAGAGTAAATTTAAGTCAGCCGAAAATGCAAGAAAACCTTTTTGTACATTTCAACATTCGGGGAGATATATTTCATGGTAGAAGGAATTGAATATGATCAGAAAAAAAATCAAAATTCTGGGTTTCACATTTAAAATGTTGCTTGCTGCCTGAGGCGAGCTCAGCGGGTGACGCGTATGCGCGAAGAGTCGAGAGCAGCTGGAACTGTAGCGAGCTACATTGTTTCACTTGTAATGTTATAAAATTTTAATATAAACAATATAACGTATAACATATGAGCGTATTTGTCGTTAAATTCTTTAACTCAGACATCAATTCAAGTTCTCTAAGCGTTTTTATAAAAAGGATTTCGTTATCGGAAGGCACAAGTTCTTTCCCGTTGCTGTATTTTTTTCTTTTACAACATTATTTTCACATCTAATAAATTTTTTTTGGCTTTTCTAAACTACTTTGTTTTGGACACTAAACACCATGGAATATTCTCATCTACTTTTTTTACCGTCAATCTTTCCTAAAAATTTTTGAACTTATTCTAAAATCTTATTTTGGTACATTTATGTATATTTATTAGAGACAGATGGAAAGATAGTCCTTTCTGCTAGAGCTTAATTTGCTCTCTCTTAAAAAATGCTTTTTAAAATCCATTTTAAATAAAACTAAGTAAAAATAAATAATGAGCATGGATGTATTGATTATAGTTAATGGTTTATTGACTTTTATATAAGTTAAACATCCTTGAAACTATTATATATTGAGTATATGGCACTCGGGTGCGCTATTCATTGCATAAAATCTTGTTTATATTAGGTTAATTAGTATAAATGTTAAAACTGATTATATAAGGATATTCTATAGCACTTTTATAATATAGTGCAACAAAATTTTGATGGATTACGCTAATGTTTCATTGTTTTATCTTAATTTTTTCATGCGCTAAACAAGTCATTTTTAATAAACTTGTGTTTTTTAATAAATAAGCTGTTATATTTATTTCTCATAGAGAATCCAAGGCCTCTGACATTCTGGGACTTTCACAGGTTTTTTTATAATGAGTTAAACTATCTCTTTGAATCTTTGTGGCTTCGCTATTGATGATCGATTAAGCTGAAAACTTGATTTTAAAGGTTTATACGCAGAAGCAAACACACACATACACACACACACACACACACACACACACACATATATAATTGCCAATCTCATATATATATATATATATAATTTTTCCCTTAAACTAGAGCAGATTTGCTAAAAAAAATGTTCTATGTGTTTATCGTTAAAAATGTTTCCCTGAGGAGCTACAAATTTACGAATATAGGCAAAAAATGCTAAAAGTGCTTACAATGCCAACATTGAGCCTCTGTAATTTAAATAAAAGTGATACTCATCGATTACTTTCTTTAAAATAGAACAAAATTATATTTATAACTACGTATAATACATGATCATATTTTATCGCTGAAATATGTTGGTAGCCACTTACTGAAAATAGCCCTAAAGTCTCGACTTCGGACCCGATCATTATGACCTTGTGATTATTGCAAAACAAGTTACCGAAATGCACTTTTTTCAATTTTTCTTCATTAACTTTTTTGTTACTCAATTTACGCAGAAACAGGTAGGGACATAAGTTGATCAGCATTGAATTTTCTATAAGATACATATATGCCAAAATGCAAAATTAATGTTTTATCCGGCTAAATTGTTAAATAAGAAAATTTTTTTTTTAATTTTCACATTGCCATGATCTTTATTTATCGGATTAGCCCTCAAAGATGAATTTTAGTACAGACAACGTGAAAATTCAGCCCGATCTCGATACCTTAAAATGGCGTCTTATTGCAAATTTATACCCGAAAAGTTTAAATTGATGTCCAATTCGATCCAGAAACGATAATGGAATCCAACTGCGTTTAATCGACAGCTTATGACGTAATTAACAAACAGTAAAAATAAATTTTCTTAATACTATTATTTAGCAACATATTTAATAAAATTTTTTTTATTTTGGCCTATTTTTGAGTTAAAGAATCGCGGCAAAATGCATCTTAAAGTACGTAAAAAACTATGAATTTTTATATAAATTTTGTCAAGATCCAACCAATAGGAACCGAGATAAAAAAACTTTTTCAACCGACGATTACGACGAAACTACTTGATATTTTTAATTGAAATTTGACACAGTGGTTGTTGAAATAATGCTACAAAAGATGACATTTTACCCGAGAGCTCTAGATGGTTTTGTTCGTCTAAAACGACTGACGTTCAGTGTACGCGACCGGGCGGCTACTTCGGCCAGGCGGCGCGGTGGTGGGGGAAAACCGCGCGGCGGCGGAGAGGATTCGTACACTGTGCACACCAGGCAACCAAACCTGCAATACATTTTTTTTCCTTTAACGTGTTTTTTTCTCAGCTTTAATGTCATGCTAATTAATATATCATGGGTGAAATGTAAACACTCGAATTTATCAATTTTTCAGAAAAAAAAATCTTTTTTGGCTATATACATAACCTTTATATGCATATATTGTGTTACCAAACCTTTTTATGATGATAGCAGCGCAATGCAGGTTGTGCATATAGCCAAAACAAATTTTTTTTCAGAAAAATTGATAATTTTCAGTGTTTGCATTTCACCTATAATATATTAATTAGCATAACGTTAAAGCTGAGAAAAAAACACGTTAAATGAAAAAAAAATTTATTGCATTAGCAGCTTTGATTGCCGAGATAATCAAACTGCAACTAAGGTGTACGAATCTTATCCGCCGCTGCCCGGCGCTCTTCCCACCAGCGTGCTGCGAGGTCGAAGAACCGCTCGGCCGCGCGCACTGAACTTGCACTTGTTCGTCGGTCGTTTTAGACGAACTAAACCATCTAGAGCCAGCGGGTAAAATGTCATCTTTTGTAGCATTATTTCAACAACCACTGTGTCAAATTTCAATTAAAAATATAAAGTAGTTTCGGCGTAATCGTCGGATGAAAAATTTTTCATCTCGGCTCCTATTGGTCCGATCTTGACAAAATTTATGTGAAAATTCATGGTTTTTTACGTACTTTAAGATGCATTTTGCCGCGATTCTTCAACTCAAAAATTGTCCACAATAAAAAAAATTTTTTATTAAAAATGTTGCTAAATATTAATATTAAGAAAATTTATTTTTACCGTTTTTTAATTACGTCATGAACTATCGATTAAATGCAGTTGGATTCCATTATCGTTTCTGGATCGAATTGGACATCAATTGAAACTTTTCGGGTATAAATTTGCAATAAGACGCCATTTTAAACTATCGAGATCGGGCTTCAATTTTCACGTTGTCTGTACTAAAAGGCATCTTTAAGTGCTAATCCGATTAACAAAAATAAATTTTTGTAAAAATCATTGGAATATTACACAATTTAGCAAGGAAGAACAATAATTTTAGATTCAGAAATACATGTATCTTATAGAAAATTCAATTCTGATCAACCTTTATCTCTACCAATTTTTACAGAAATGCAATAACAATAAAGTTAATCAAGATAAACTAAAAAAAATGCATTTCTGTAACTTATTTTGCAATAATAACAATGTTCCCGACCTGGCCTGAAGTAGAGACTTTATGGCTATTTTCAGTAAGTGACTACTGTAACGTCGCCGTTATTTTTGAAAAACCTTGAATTTTATGAAATTCACTTAAAAGTATATTACAGATTCCTATACAAAGAAATTTTTCGTGAGAAAGAAAATAGTATCGTCTAACCCAATGATTTTAGGAAATCATAAATTTTAACCGCTCAACTGATCGCGTATGAGCCATACGATAGAAAAGTACACACGTTTATCAGCAGGAAGGGACTTTTCCTTTCCTAGAAAAGTCACACGCACTGCACTTATCTACAAATATCAACAGCCGAAAGTAATAAAGGGCATCTGTTAACCAGAAAAACATGCGTCCCGGCGCCGAACCTCTTACTCTTTACGACCCAACTGTATGCATTGCTTACTAAGTAAGTTCAGAGAACTCTAGAGAAGAGATTTTCCAGACAACTATTCTCCAAATAGAAAAAGATTAATTTTATTATTTCCGCTCTCAGTTATATAATTTTTTTTTTCCTTCACCCACGTGTATATTTTTCTACCAAATATTGTTTTATTATAACAATTTAAAGCCAACTCCGATATCCCTTTTTTAAAATATTATACACTCTAAAAATAAATGAAAAATTTAAACACCTTATAATTAATTAATGATAAGCCTAGATGTATGACTTAACACTTTCGAATTTTCCTGAATTTTATAGGAAGTTCAGCAACATTGTATGTATAATTATAAAAAACAATTATTAACAACCACGCAAAATATGAACATAGATTGTAAAGAAAAGCGATATTCTACACTGATTACATAGTAGGAAGTTATTTATAAAAAAAGGGACATAAGATTATTATAATAAAAAAAATTAGGACTATTAATAATAATATGAAACCTATACAAATTCTAATATTTCAGTTCTATAAAATACCTTATCTCCCTTTTAATACTGCAATACAAGGGGGAGGGGCGCTTAATACGGCGCATGAGAAAGAGAGGCGCGAGCCACGCTCAAGAGAGAAAATAAGCTACCCTTTCTCCCTCAGCCCGTTATCTAAAATAGGAGAGACTAAGGCCGCTATGTAGGCATAGTCAAGAGACAGCTAGTTCTGTAATTGGGAAATCTTTGAGTTGAGAAAATCTGAAGGTTTCTCATTGGAAAAGACTCTCCCCCCAATACTCTCATACGAAAAAAGATCGACTTCGTTCCTCCGAAAGAATCATACAACACACACTCTGTGTCCTGCCTTCGGGTGGACCAGATGAACTACTAAAAAATCAATTTACTCAGTCCTTGACCTTCGCCGAGTCAAGTCGACTACTTTTCTTTTTGTCTCAACTACTTGTATCTTCTTTGCAAATACATCATAATTTTATTTTTACATCACTCTTGAAATCAAATTTTGTTTTCCTTCTCTCACTTTCCTCAACCCCGCAATCGTGTGTTCGGCATCCTAGGCTTCCAAACCAGGAATCAACAATAGAAAGAGTAAGTAATTCTACATTCTTTTTTTTTCTTCATCTAAAAATCTAGGAGCACCTAGCTCTCGCGACCTAAACTCTTTCGTACTATAGGACGTCCAGTGCCGGTGGACGTAATTCGCACGATATAAAAAAAACAGAAGTATCCTTCACCTTCAGGGCTCGTGCGGAGTGCCCTGTGTAGGTTGAAAGGAGACTCTACTGCTGAAACCTTGTTCGCGGAAAAACTTCCAATAAAAAAAACTACTGAAATCGATTCTCTTCAGGAAAAAATTCCTGTGCAGGAGAAGATCGTTGCAATATTTAACCAATCACACCCGCATTTCTTAACTCAATGATAATAAACACTGTGCCCTCGCTTGTTAGCGGTAAAGCAATTGTTTACGAAACATTGACATTAAAGGAATCCTTCGCCAGTATAATTAGTTCGACATGGATGATTTAGCCGAAATAAGAATAAGCCGTGGTTCTATACTTCCTTCGTTTTCCTTCTCTTTCACCCAAAGGGGCAAATTGCGCCAAAACTACCCAGGCTATTGACGGCAACGTCAGGCCTAAAATTGGTAAAATAATACATCTTTTTTCGACATACCACTACCAATATATTTCAATAATAAAATAAACTATAGCATAAACTTTTTGACAAAATGCTAGGACTCCCGGACTAAAATTTAAAAAAAGTTGAACACGTGCAAGTTTTATAATTATATATTTTAATCAATTCTGAAAAAAACTTACTGGTACATTTTATTTTTTTGAATAATATTGATATATGAATTTGATTTATGCTTTTTCGCTGGAGGAGCGCTTAAGCTTTCATCATCGTCTATCCAGACAAAATTTACGTCTTCTTTATTATCGACCTCTGATAATTCTTCGCTTTCCATATTTTCAACCTTATTTATTATTGGTAGGTTTTTTAATATGTCATCGACTCCTTCTTCAGAATCTTCATCATTAACATCTATTTCAGCTATATTAGCGCAATTCTTGCCTTCACAATTTTTACAGATAATTGTACAAAACATTCTTTATTTTTTACAACCACATTGATTAGTATTGCATCCTTGTAAACAACTGTAAGAAATCATTTTTAAGTACTTGTCTGGTACCGTTTCTGCAATAGTAGTTATTTGAAGTAAGCGATTTTTCGTTTCTTTCCAGCCCGAATCTACTGCCTTCTTTGGTGTATCTATTTCCTATTGTCACAATTGATGGTATACTTTTAAACAATGAAAAGCAGTTGCTTCATTTGTGGGAGTCATTTGTGGTATCCCCCCACCACCTATCCGCTCGGCCGCAGTAGCCGCGAGTTGTTTTAGACAAAGTAATGCATGTAGAGCTATCAGGTAAAATGTAATTATTTAGAGTATGGTTTCAGCAAGCTTTGTGCCAAATTTCAACTAGAAATATCAAGTAGTTTCGGCGTAATCATGGGTTGAAGAAATTTTTGTATCTCGGCTCCTATTCGTCCGATCTTAACAAAATTTATTTGAAAATTCATGGTTTTTTGTACTTCCAGCTGCATTTTAAATTTTGTATTAAAAATTTTGTTAAATATTAATATTAAGAAAATTTATTTTTACCGTTTGTTAATCACGTCATAAGCTGTCGATTAAACGCAGTTTGATTCAATTATCGTTCCTGGATCGAATTGGACGTCAATTTGAACTTTTTGCCTAAATAATTTTGCAACAAGCCGCTATTTTAAGATATCGAGATCTGACTTCAATTTTTACGTTGTCTGTACTAAAAGTCATCTTTTTGGGTTAATCTGATAAATAAAGATCATATTTTACAAAAACCATGGCAATGTGAAAATTTAAAAAACAATTTTTTTTATTTAACAATTTAGCCGGAAAAAAAATTAATTTTGCATTTTGGAATATATGTATCTTATAGAAAATTCAATGCTGATCAACTGTTGTCTCTACCTGTTTCTGCGTAAATTGAGTAACGAAAAAGTTAATCAAGAAAAACTGAAAAACGTGCATTTCGGTAACTTGTTTTGCAATAATCACAATGTTCCCGATCGGGTCCGAAGTCGAGACTTTAGGGCTATTTTTAGTAAGTGGCTACCAACATATTTTAGCGATAAAATAAACGCTTGCGCGAATTTTCTGGTAAGATGCTTTTGAACTCCCTGACTCCCGGACTAGTAGTCACGTTCGCCCCCCTGCTCGCTTCACTCACCAACCCCCCATTTACTTTTGGTGTTTTACATTTAAATTAACTGAAAATTATCCCTTTGATTTTAAGGGGTTATGCCTGAGTTAAACCTGAAAAAAACAATTTATCAATTAATAGGTAATTAAAAATTATTTATAATGAATATAAAAAAAATTTTGTTTCCTAATAAAAATATACATATCAATAGTAAATTTCAATATTTTTAAAAAATTATTTATGCATACTTACTATGTAAATAGTTCCATGTATGCAGTACTAAATTTCTGCATATTTTTTCCTTTGCCGCATGAATTTTCAAGTTCTGGTTGATGAATTATTTCCAAACTGGATGGAAAATCTTCTAAATTGCCTTCTCCTCAGCTTGAACGCAGGAAATTACTGAAAAATAAAAATTTTTAATTTTAGCAACGTATAAGTTATAATATATGTAATTATAGTGAATGTTACGTATGTTTAGATACATAACATTCACTTTTGACTTATCTTTGCAAATTCTGTTCCGTTCAAGCAGTGAAGAAAGGCCTCCTGGAGTTCTCCAAAAAATTTCAGGTTGATTGGTCCATTGGTTCTTGAGAAATCATGCGGTAACTGAGCTAAGATGAGAAAAATTCAAAACTTGAGAAAAAAGCATTTAAAGTTTAACTTGACATTTAATGATATAAAATATACTTACAATTTTTCTTCACACCTGGACCTTATTTAAGTCAAAGATATACGTATCCTGGTCATCTTTGTCAAGTTTGAGGATAATCCAAAAATTTTATTCGTGTCCAGTCCTCTGAAATGAAACAAAATGAAAAATCATTAAAAAAAGTAATTTTTCTAAATTTGAAACATTTTTATAATTAAGCTATAAAAATGCTTTTATTGTAAATAAATAAGTTTCTATACTTACATGTGATGAACAGAAGAGTAGAACTATCATCATCATATCAAGTTCATGTAGTTGAGAGGTTAGAGAAAACAGTCCATCAGGTGAGCTAAGGAGGCAGAAAGCAAGCAGACAGCTCCAATCAGCTGTTTAGCTTGCTCTCTGACCTACTTTTCAGCTAGACTGTTTTCTACAGAGCTGATGCTGTGACATGTGTGATGTGTGTGTGAAAAGTGTTTAATGAAAAAAATTAAAAAAAAAGGAAAACAAAAGTGAAAAAAACAGAAAAAAATTGTGAATGTGTTTCAGTGTTTTTTAGTG
Source organism: Philotrypesis tridentata (assembly GCA_018906965.1). Taxonomy (NCBI): domain Eukaryota; kingdom Metazoa; phylum Arthropoda; class Insecta; order Hymenoptera; family Pteromalidae; genus Philotrypesis; species Philotrypesis tridentata. The sequence goes on from JACCIB010000681.1 coordinate 62,389, forward strand.
TTTGTGTTGTAAATTATGTTGTTTGTTTACAAGTGAGGTTGTGTATAGTGTATAAGTATTTGGTTATGTGTGTAATGTGTGTATGTGTGTTTAATAAGCACCAGCTCTGTAGAAGTCATCATCCTGATGACTTCTCTTTCTTTTGGCTCGTCGTGCTTCAAGTGTTGAGTGTAGTCATAAGCGTTACTTTGTTTTCCAACTTTTCTGCTGGAGTCGATGAAAGCAACTGCGTTACATGATGTACAGGTGATGGATAGCTTGCTACCAAGACCTCGTACATCAACTTCATCAAATTTGATGCATCCGCCACAAGCTTTACAAGCCAGAAACTCCTGTAATCCTGGCAGAAGCAAAGAAATGTCAAAGATTCTATTCTGAATTCCACTCGGTTCTACATAAATTGATTTTAATTTTTGTCTAGACCTAGACACAGGAATTTCTGGCGGTACTGATGTTGAGGTACCTGGTAAAGCTTGCGCAGCAGATCTTGAACTCCATTCCCTGGACGTTGAAGGAACTGTATCAGGCGTAGATGATGCTGAAGTGATTGGTGTTGCTCGTTCTTGTTGTATAGATGTTGATGCTGATGCTGGTGCTGGTGCTGTTGTCGAAACTTCCCATTGCTGTTTTTGATGAAAAATCTTGGGTCTTCTCTTTCTTCTTCCAAATCTTCTTTTTCTGTCAGATGATCCTGAAACTCTATATCTTGAGTCTGGACTCATCTTGATCACACTTACTCTACTTTTTAACCACAAATGCTATCAATATTATAAAATAAATTATTTAATAATATTGAGCAATGCAGAATAAAAGTTGATATGAAAATTCAAAGCAAGTGTTTTTGCGCTCTTGAATTCTCAATCATACGGTAAAACAGGTTACTAGATGAATAGCCTTTTCGAAAGAATATCGCGCGGCCCCGTCGGTAAGCGCCAAATTCAAAATTCGTTTTTTGCATAATTTTATTCATTGACGAATATTTGCGTCTAATTAATTTTTTATAAAGCATAATAAATAATCAAATGCTTTTTTAAAAATAAATTATTAATTTAAATAAACAAAAAAGAGGAAAATGTGGAAATAAGCAATTTGCAAATTTTTAATATTGCATAATTTTGCTCATTTTATTAATATCTTTTAACGGATTTTAATTGCATAATAAATATTTTTATTGTATTTTACATACAAATATTATGCATGAGAAGCATTAAAAGCTCGAAAAATAATCATGTTCAGTAACACAGCACTGACAAATAAAAACGCAAAAATTACGATTTTTTAAAAATAAGCTATTCGCACGCCTTCAGTTTTTGGTCTGTAGCTTTCTACCCAATTTTTTTTGGGCAAAAGGGACTTCAGCATCGTATTCTACAGACAATTTCCTATGAAAAAAGTCAATAAAAAAAAATCGATTTTTTGACGACTTTAACTCAGGCATAACCCCTTAAAAGATTAGTAAATATGAAAATTAGCGTCCTTTAAAATATTAACCGCAGGGCATCTATTAATATTAATAAAATAAAAGTGTTGGTTCCAGTTATCGTTCTGTAATAAACAAACAAACTCAGAATTTGCCTCTCTATTCTTTATTCACGGTAAAACAAGCGCTATACCAAAACAATAATTCTAAATTGGACAATAACCTAGTGTAATTCCAATAAATATGTGATTATATTTCATTACATTTGTAGCTATTATTGAACATTCCATAGAAAAAGTGTTTGAGGGAATGAGGTGCTGCTGAGATGGGGTTGCGGGGGGGGGTGGGGGGTGAGGGAGTTGCCTCTTAAAACTGCGGCGACAGCGGTGACCTATCTTTATAATTTAGAGAGAGATATATATTTATAACGATGTTTATTTTTCGACCTTTTGATTTTGCATGGAATCATCCATTTACATGTACTAGGGGGGGGGGGGGTACTGCACGCTCCGCTCCTCCCTACCCCTAATTCAGTTTTGGTTCAAATTTATAGTATTCTTTGGGTTACTGTTGTTCATGTTGAGAATATTTCTATCGAATCTTGAAACTTTGGTTATGACTTATTTCGTTATTTTTTTGGCAAATAAAAACTTAGATATAGAAATAAGACTTTGGTAAATAAAAAGTTCTCATGTTCATGAAATACTTCCTTTTTACGAGATTTTTATGTAACCGGTCCGTTGTCACATTGATTATTATGATTCACATGCTTGTAGTGCTATGAGATAAATCTCAATTGAAGAGAGTAGAAAAAGTAAATGATTACATAAATATCAAAAAAGGGAAATAGAGAAAAAACAAGTTACAGTTTGTGTCCTACATCATCCTCCACTCTTCATTCACCTTCACTTTTCATACACGACATCCACCTATTAGCTTCAGATATAATTTCCAGCCTAACTTGTCACCTGATACTATGACTTTCAGCATCAATTTGTCACCTTCACTATCATTTCCAAACATAAATTCTAACGTCTACATAGTACCTCCAACCTCTACTTATAGTTTCAATTGTGACCTCCAACTTCCACCTGCGTCCGTCACCTATGACATCCAGCCTCCACCTATTACTTCCAATCCTAACCTTCAACACCTACTTATCACTTCCACCTATCAAATGCACCCTCCAATTAATACCACCAGTCGTGAATCCATAACCCTCCATATATCATATTCAATGTTAATCTATTACTTCCCATCATATCCTGTACTCTCCATCTACACCCTCTTCTGATGATTCCAATCGCTCGACGACCTATCATCTCCACCTATGAAGTCCGCTGTCTACATAGCACCTTCATCCTTCATATATGGCCTCTAATCATAAACTCCAATCTCCACCATCTTGTCTTCAAATATGGCCTTCATTCTCTACAGATATTCTCCACCTATCACTCATAACCTCCACCCTTCACATATAACCTCAACCTATGTCCTCAACCAATGATTTGCAGCCTCGACCTATTAACTCGCCCCATGACCTTCACAATCCAGCTGTCAATCGACCCTTACGTTCGATTGGACGGCAAACGCTTTGTATCGACGTCACTTGAACGCCAAGGACTCTTTTTACAAATGACCTCAAGGCTGCGCATCTATCCCCAGATACCTATCCTACCCCTTGCCCTATTCTTATAGATTCACCTCCGAACGTCCACTTTCAGAGGACAATTACCGTTTGCAGATAAACGTGTAAACATAATTTTAGGAAGAGTGAATGTGGGGTCTCCCACACCCTCTAACCCTAGCGTGTCAACGCGCAGACGCAAGCAGTTTCTCCAGACACGGCTCGACTTCCATGAGATCGAGGTGAGCAGCGTTCGACAGAGACACAAGCCATTCCTCTCTGTTCAGCATCTGAAGACTGGCAACGCTACGCCAGCGTGGCGTGCCTGTACTTCTACATTTGTTTTTCAATGCATTGTACGTTTACGTGAATTTACTCCGGCTTCCCTCAATGACACATTCGGAGAGCACGAGTCCAGAGCACCAGAAGGTGAGCAGCATTATTCCGAGCGGCTCATCGACCTCACGGAGAATTAACTCTACTCCTTCCACGCACTTGGCGTTTTGGCGCAACAACGCAGCATCGAGATATTGATCTATCGCCTCCAATTATGGCCTTCAATCTCCCCTCCTCTTCCCTTTCCTTCCATCATGAGTTCCAACTTCAACTTAACACTTCCACCTGTCAGCTACACGCATGTCCTTATCTCGCCTCATGATCTTGGCATAATAGGCCAAGCAACAGAGATTATTTTCAAAAAAGTAATAAAAGAAGCTGGCGACCTATGCCACTCGATAGCAAATAAAACTAAAAAAACTTAAAAAACATGCATTTTCTGCATGTTTTTTTGTTAATAACTATAAAATAATCTCGATTTACCTGTAGAGACACATATGTGCTTAAAGTGCGCATTATTTGCTATCGAGTGGCATAGGTCGCCAGCTTCTTTTATTGATCGTCAAAAATCGTACCTTTTTTTGCTCTGTCGCTTGGCCTAGAACAAGAATCAAGCTCTTCTAAGTGGTATTGGCTGTATATCTGCAAGTCACACATATAAGATATGGGACACATCAAAATCCAGACAAACTAATGTCATTGATGTAAGGCATGAACAGCAACAGACCAAGGATGGAGCCTTGTAACACCTCGATGTTCAGAAGTCTAATCTGTATATCTCAAAATGGTGTCTTATTGCAAAATTATTTACCCTAAAATTTCAAATTCATTTCTAAATTGTCCATGGAACGATAAACTGATCTAACCGCGCTTAATCGATAGCTTTTCACGTACTTAATAAACGCTAAAAAGGAATTTTCTTAAAATTAATATTTAAAAATATTTTTAGCAATAAATAGTTTTTATTTTCACGAATTTTGAAGTTAGAGAATTGATTTTCACGGCAACCAAAGGTCCTACGTTAATGCTTTTTGTTTTAATTTTATATATTTTTGTCTCAACTTTCACGTCATGTTAATTAAATTTTCATAAGTGCCATACAACCACAAGAAAACTTCATATTTTCTGTTATATGCAGTACTACATAATGTATTCATATTTTGTATATATGTGTGTGTATATTAATTTTAAAAGCTCAGTACAAGGATAGTGTTTGCTTACGATTTCTGCATTAAACGAAATTAAGGAATTAATGTCCATAAGATATAATTGTATAAAACTTTCTGAAGCTGCATTGAATTTAATCGATTTATTGGTTATACCATTGGTTTGTAAGATCCTACATGTATAAACGCGCACAGCACACATACATACACACACGCGCGCGTGCAGTATACAGACATTCTGTGTCAGACGACTCCTCGCTCAGCACGATCATTGACAACTTCTAAAGATTTTATGATTTTTAAGTTCGTCTTATACTCAGCATAATTTTCCCACGTTGCAGCATCGCTTTTTAAAAATTGAGAACTTAGTTTGAGCTTTTCAAAAAACTGCAGGGTGTTTGCAGAAACTAAGTTCTCGAATTTAATGTTTTTTATGTACTTCACATCAGCAACCTCGATTTGGCGTTTAATGAGATTGGCGGCATTTCCTTCAACTGTATCAATCGCTTTCACCATCTTATTTTTAATATCGACTGATATTTCGTTGTCGAAAAATGCCAATCCAACCATTTCTTCACTTAAATACCATAAGTGATTTGCGAAACTGTTTAAAACTTTGTCACGCATTGAATTACTTAAATAATTCTGCGAAACCAAAGTTTTTAACAGTTCGAGATCACGTCTCGGGGCTGATGCTGCATCGGTTGCAGTAAACCACATTTTCGCATATACATTTACAATAAAAATGCACATTTCTCGAAGTCCATTTTCATGCTCTGTTGACAATGAAAATTGACTCCGAAACATGTACATTTTTAGTGCATAGATAGCTTTAGCCATCCACCTGGCATGTGACATTGCGCCAGGAGCCTTAAAATGTACTTCATTGCTGTATTTTTCGCCGAGAAAAATGAGGAGAAGGTCTAAAAATTCTCTATAATCTCCTCTTGGAAAATTATTCACCTGCAAAAATACATATTGGTTTATTACAAGTATTACTTTGAATGTGTAATTGATATAAAAAATATTTTTGTCAAGTATTACCTCCAGTTGCTGCTTTGTGAAAAAAACAATATCATCTTTAGCAGGTATTCTGTGACAAATATCCAGATCATCTGAGATTTGCATAAAACTTTTTTGCTCGATGGAATTCCACGAATGCTTAAAACTTTTAAACAAAGCATTGTCGGGCCCATTCGTTTTCACGATGGATCTTTACATTTCACCCCTTGTCGGCCACTCCCGAGGGTTGGGTTAAGGGCCTACACATTCAATAGATTCATGGGGTATCCAGGTCATATGAAATGTCTTGCCGAGCTCTATCGAATGGCAGCTTAGTTGGGCCCCAACTCGGTAAAAAGTCCGGGTATTCCGTCAAAAAACTACAAAATACTTAGAAAACCTTCTATTGTCATATTATTACAAGTCCTAGTCATGGGGTATCCATGTCATATGACAGATATTTTAATGGACTATCGACTGCCATTGATGGCAGACCTTAATTCTCTGAAAAGTATGGGTATTTACTAATAAGAATCTCAGAAAACACCCCGACACTGTAACACCCCTTGACGGCCCCTCCCGAGGGCGGGGGAGGGTAGGAATGGTTATTTTGAAGAAAATCCGACTGCGAACTTATGTGCGACGGCTGCACACCTATGTGCGACGGGTCATCATAACTGCAAACTGAAAATCTCCAGCGGATCTTTGCAATTCACGAGATTCTGAATATTTCTAGGACTTGGAAAATTTTCCAATTTTTTTGAAATTTTTCCAAGTTCCCAGCCTATATCAAGGAAAAATGCAAGTGTGGCACATTCGACTCAGAATTTCATCCTGATCATTTTGGACTATACATTAATTTTCGACTTTTTCCGAATTTTTTCTAAGTTCCCAGCCTACCTTGAGGAAAAATGCAAGTATGGCTCATTCGATTCGGAAATTCTTCCCGATCATTTTCCAAAAATGACACTGTATCTTCCCTTGTCGGCCACTCCCGAGGGCGGGGGAGGGTAGGAATGGTTATTTTTTAAGAAAATTCGAGATTTCTCACCCCGACACTGTAACACCCCTTGTCGGCCCCTCCCGAGGGCGGGGGAGGGTAGGAATGGTTATTTTTAAGAAAATCCGACTGCGAACTTATGTGCGGCGGCTGCAACCCTATGTGCGACGGATCATTATCACTGCAAACTGAAAATTTCCACTAGATCTTTGCTTGTCATAAGATTCGGAACATTTCTAGGAGTTGAAAGATTTTCAGATTTTTTCGAAATTTTTCTAAGTTCCCGGCCTATATCAAGGAAAAATGCAAGTATGGCTCATTCGACTCAGAATTTCTTTCCGATCATTTTCCAAAAATGGCGATTTTTGACTAAACTTGAAACGGCAATTACTCGAAAACGCCCCGAAATTTTGCTGCAACTCGAGAATATTCCGACGGACAAACGACGGAAATCCGGGTTACGCTGAATTTCCCGAGGCTTTTCCGGCTTTTCCGGGATTTTCCGAGCGAAAATTTGGCCAAAAACCGGGTCAACAGGAATTTTCCGAGGTGCAAATTCGGCCCAATTTCGGGTCATTTCCCCCCCCCCCCTCCGGCGGGCCCAGGTAGGTCTAGGGGGTGCATGTATTTCGGTAGACCGCTCTCGGACCACCGCTATTCGAAAGAGTTCTTCAAGGGCTACCACCTCCAACAAAAATGAACAAAAAATTTCGGAGGGTTTTCCGGGAAAATGCATTCAAAGTTTTCCAAGTTTTTTTCATGCTCGCGCTTCTTTCTCGCTCCTCCTACGCTCGCGCTTCGCGCTCGACCGCCCTTCGCACTACGTGTTCGACCTTCCTCCCGCTTCGCGCTCGATCTTGCTCTAGATCTTGCTTTAAAGATATTTTCCCATTATCTATTATATTTTCATGAATAATACAAATATCATCCCTTAAATCAATATAGGAAACTAAAATCTTATCAATAATTTCTTGACATTCTATTTTAACAGTTGCAGTTTGAACATCATTATTAAAAACTGACTGAATATTAATATTTTCAATATTTCCATCAAAATTCATTACTAAACTACTCTGTCCTATGTTTTCTTTTAGATTCAATAGATCATTTGTAGTAGCACTACTAACATTATTAGCTGATTTCAACTAAAGTTTTATGCCATTAATTTCTAAATACCCTTTATCTAACCTTAATTTTTGTTCTAACAATGCTTTAATACCCAAAATACCATCATAAGGAATATCAAAACCTCCTTAGGAGCAACATGAAAGTCAAAATCACACTTATTTATAAATAATTTTACAGTACTTATAGTTCTAATACAATTATCAGTTATTCCTGAAATTAAAATCCTAGTACTTAAATCAACTGTATCTGCAAATAATTTATCTTGTTTTATAATATTTAATTGTGCTCCACTATCAACTAATAAGTATGTAGTGTTAAAATATTGATCTGTTACCTCAATATATTGTAACAAATTTTTTAATTTTAAAACGTAAGTTTCAGATAACCAAACTAATATACTATTATTATTTTGATATGTATTAAAATTATTATTGCCTACTAATTTAATTTCATTATTCACACTATATAATGGGAACATTTTATTATTAATATCTCTTCCTACGTGTTCCCCGCAGGAAGAGATTTGAAGTTTTCCTGGTGATTTCTTACACAATTTTCTAAAGAATGGCCCAAATTTTTGCAAAATGAACAAAATTCCTTCCCGCTTACTGCTTTACTTAATTCTGCAGAGAGCTTGACAATTATCAATTTTATGACCCACTTGTTGACAATATTTGCATTTTTCCAGAAGGAAAGGTTTCAAAGCTAAAAGTTTTCTGCAAGTGTCAACTGGATGCCCTATTAAATTGCAATATTCACAAATTTTACGAGTACATCCATTATTATAATTATTTTGCTCTTGTGACTGAAATTTATTACCAAAATTTCTTGATTGTTGAAATTATTCCTATTATTTGAGTAATTATTTCTATAAGTGTTTTTATTAAATTGTTGTTGTTTTTGCAAATTCTTGTATTTTCCACAATCCTGAGCCACATGTCCTGTTTCATTACACAATCGACAGTCAAGTTTATTTTTAGCTTTGAATTGCTCTACATATATTTTCAGTTTTTCACAATTATTATCGTTATGATCAGTATTTTCACAAATTGTACTAAATTTAAATCTATTTTCTCCTAATGTACAAAACTTAGTAGCATGACCTCTTTTATTACAACGTGTGCAACATACTTCTGGACAATTCTGCATTGTACGATCAGTACTATCACAAAAACTACACTTTTGAATACTTTGAATACTTTAATTCATACATTTATTTGGATTATGCCCCGGTTCTTTGCATTTCGAACAAAGAATATATTCCGTAATATAAGAACAATCTTGAGCTTCATGCCCTATTTCTTGACAATATTGACAATGAAAGTTTTGCCTTCTATTCAATTTACATGAACTTATAGAATTTAATTTTATCTTTTACAATATTACAATAATTTGAAACATGATCCTCTTCTTCACAGTAAACACAACCTGCACGTTTACAAAATGACGCTTCATGATCATGTTCTCTACACATTTGACAATATAACATTTTATTAACTTGTGTACCTGTATTTTAAATGAAATGACTTATTACATTTTTACTATCATTTTTTTTTTCGTTATAGTCTTATCAAGTCCTCTTTGTGAGTCTTAATTGGCTCTTCCCACTGCCCGATACCATACAATGGTATCGACCAGTGAGGTACCCTATAGTCGGGATGCATGTGCACCATATCGGAATGTAGTCCACATGCATCTCGACTGGACCTACAGTTTAGCTACACAATGCATCCATAGATTGTGTACAGTGGAATCCGAACCACTAGAGCTTCGACGTTATAAGATACTTAAGTATATACATACAGGTGTATGTGAACATAGAGATGTCCCAATGACAGAAAAGCCGAGAGTCGGGATCGAACCCCCAGAACTTCTGGATTGCGAATCCGACACTCTGCCTACTAACATTTTGTCTCTCTTGTAAATCTATTTCAATCACAATAGCCGCTTCTGAAAGTTCTGAAAATGTAGTTTCATTTTTCAATTCATATTTGATTTCTGGTTTCAGAACTTTTCTGTAACTTATTGCTATTTTTTCCATCAATTCTGTCACAAATGCAGCAAAATCATTATCTGACAACCCCTCTGCTCTTTTTAATTCCTTGATTTTACAGATTAAACTACGAGCTCTATTTGTGTAAGACAATACTGATTCCTTATCCCCTTGAATTAATTTCATGGCTTTGCCTTGTATAAATATCTTTATATATGTCCTTAAGGGGTTATGACAGTGTTAAAACCTGAAAAAAAAGAAAAATTGTTAGTGTTGTAAAAAATTAATAGATATATAAGTGCTCTAAAAACTATATTTTTGCTTTCAAATACAAGTATTATACATCACTTTTATGCATAAATAATATGCATAAAGTAAGTGTAACATTTAAAAACAATTAAAGGTATTTGCTTACGAAAAATCATGATTTTCATCACTTTTATTAACTTGCCGCATGTTTCTGATGGAACCGTACCATCAATCCTGTTGAATCAAAGTGCCAAATCTTCACTATGAGTCTGGTCTCAGACTAAGTAGAACAGATTCCTGAAAAACACAAAATTAATATAATTAATTAAACATATATTGACAATATTAATAATTATAGTGAATGTTACGTATGTTTACATATGTAACATTCACTTTGAACTTATTTTTGCCAATTCTGCTCCACTCAGTTTGTGACCGTACTCATTAGGAAGGTTTTCCACTTTGGTTCATCCGGATTGATGTTACGGTTTCTTCAGAAAGCTGCGGCAAGTACATCAAAAGCATGAAAAAACTAAATTTGAGTAAAAGTCATTTAAAGTTTATAGTGTAAATCATACAAATGAACTCAGCTATACTTACAAAAAATATCTGGCATACCTTGATTTGCTTTTGGTACTCAAATATACATACAATAAAGTATATTTGATGGTACGCGCTTGTCATGCTGTGTGATAATAGCATTTAGAGGCTGAAAATAAAATAAAAATTATCGTTAGCTATTCATAATCAAGTTATGTTTATGAATTACAGTTACATACAATACTTACCATTATTAAATACACTTCAAGTTCTTAAAAAGTATGCAAAATAATACTTTAGGCAGTCAATATAAGCTCCCATTTTGCTGGCTTGCACCCGTATACCTAAAAGCAAAAAATAAACCAACAAAGAAAAAGCTCATTATGAACACTGTTATTACTAATTAGTTTCCAATACTTATCTGAATAATTTTTGTATTCTGCAGAAGCTCTTGCACTTTTGCAACACCACTAAGGTTATAAGCATTGCTACAGCAGCTAGCAGACTAACTGCACTGATCTAGTGTCTTGGATGAAAAACAGCTGTTTGGCTGCTTTCTGCTGCTTTACAGAAAATTCTACTATACCGATCAAACAGAAATCTTCATTCTCGACCAGACGCTGTGAGGCACAACCTATTCGAGTGGCAAATTCAAATTGGTTGAATGCCTTTACTTTAACACATTGAGTTTAGTAACATAAAATCACACATAGAAAAATTAATTTTACAGATATTATTTATCTTACGGAAATAAATTAATAACTCTTGAGAAAAAAACAGTTTGTAAAACGGTTTTTAAGTCATATTTTCAGTAAGATTTCTCATGAAATTACTCTGTAAAAAGTGGGTTAGAACAATCCTTTCCACAAGTTTGGCCTAATTAAAATATTTAAAAATCACGATTTTTCAAAAATTTACTTGAAACAGATTTGTTAGTTTTTTGTTGATATCTTCGAGGAACAATTTTTTAGCCAAAAACGGCTTTCAGGACCATATTCTACAGACTATTAACTATGAAAAAAGTGAATAAAAAAAATGGATATTTTCAAAATTTTAACACTGTCATAACCCCTTAATATGCATAAATATCCTCTTTAGGATTTAAAATTTTAATTGCTGTTATTAAATTATCAATTGTTTTTATATCAGTATTTCTACCTCCACCAATATCTCCTCTTAATTTCAATTTCAAAAATTCAGTTACATTTTTTTCATCAATAACGTCAATTAACCCTTTTACATCTATCAGTAAATCTATAAAATCAGTATGTGACATATTATTGCCATCATACTCTGGTACTAAACTAACAACAGTTTTCAAATTTGCTTTCATTGGTTTTGGGTCTGCCATATTTATTAAATTTGTTACGAGAGCTATTAGGATAAATATACCTATCTTCCAATGGTAATCTTACTTGTAAATTTGTCTTTTTATTGCTATCACCACTTTTATTTTGTTGATTAAAATTTAAATTGATATTGGAGTTTTCAGGGTTTTGTCCTAAAACAGATTTCGTACTTTTATTAGACAAACGTGATTCTAAATCCACAATATTTGTATTTTCTGAATTAATTTGTGTTTTTTGTATATCAGATTTATTTCTAATATCATATAAAAACTTGTCAATATCTAAATCTTCAAAAATTTTTAAGGATTCTTAATTATTAGGATATTTTTTATTTCTAAACAATCTATCACTTGGTGAAATATAAGCTAACTTTTGTTATTTTTAGGTGTTAAACTTAATACTATAGTTTGCTCTGGACATAAGGTGTTTTCAAAATTAGCGCTTTTTGTTTTTGCTCCTAATCTACCATCTACTTGATTTGTCAAATTTTCATTTACTCCTTCAACAATTTGTTTATCAGAAGATCTTTGAGTTTTACTATTTCTCTTAAAGGCGTGATTTTGCAATGGACTTTTAAGATATGCTCTATATGACGGATTAAGCTGAATTTGTTTCCTGGTTAATCGTGCATCCAACTGATTATCTTTAGGTTTAGTTTTTTTATCACTCATTTGAATAATTTAGCATAATTATATTCCAATTAATTAACACCAAAAGAGAAGTAGATGCTACTCTTAAATTTCTTAACATATAATAATATAACTGTCTGATAGGCTCCGGGTGGTCAAAATACCAGTCTGTCCTAATTTAAATAATGCAGACAATTTTTCATTTAAATCAGATGATTCCCAGTTTTCTGGGAAATCCATGCAAGAAGATGCATCACCTGTGACTGTCATCGGTGGGCCTTGTGATTCAATGTTAATACTACTAGCTAGAGGCGAGGAGTCACCAAAGCTCTTATCTGCCAAAGTGCTTGTGCTAAAAGTACTGATATCAAGTAGGAAAGCTGGATTTAGATTCCTGTGAGTGCCGAAGACTGATGTTCGTTGCTCGCTAGTAGGTTGCTGCTTGTTAAGCTTGGTTTGTTAAGAAGAAACTGAATCACTGTAAGTTCTCAGGCAACAAACTTGGCATTCTTTTGTACCATGTACCATGAACCATGAACCAGGAAATACACGATTTGTGATACACTGAGCTGCATGAATTGCACTGGAGACTCGACACTCTTGTGGTATTACCACAATGCCTGCAGACTGGCATCTAGTTTGTTATGTTAGAAGTGCACACACATCTATGGCCAGTAAAACCGTATATTATGCACTAATTTTGCACAAAATGGACACGAGGATAACACTACTAATCTAAACAAACTAGCGAGCACACAATCAGTCAGCCAATCCGCATGAATTATTTCAAACTTCCAATAGTACACCCGTAATGCACTGGCAAATAATACGTACTAGTTTTTCAAGAATTTTATATCTGCGTATTGCTGGTACTCTGAGCAAAGTAACAAGCACACTAAACGGGCTCCCAGACTAACGAATTACTAAAACGAGTATCAGAATGCATTGGCGTTAATTGAAAATGCAGCTTGCATAGCCCGGTTATAGCATAAACCTCTGGCATAAATTTAATTAAACAGTTTGCAGACTAGCACAGTCATGGGGTAAGCTAAGCAGTAAATTCATACGTATAGTAACAAATAAGCTATGTAAAGTAAACTAGTTTCAATGATGAGTGCAATGCTAATATTAGGTAGTTATCCACCAGTGATAACATGTTGAGGTCGGTATGGCAGACTGCAACATTCTATGACACTCATATTTACACTCGAAAAGATTGAACTATTTACCGGCAATTTGCTAATTTCAAACTTATCATTATCACTATAACCTGATTTACTGCTATTTTAACTTTGTTACTTTACTCTATTTTACAATCTAGCTCTCACAGTATTCTCAACTAAACACTTGTCTTTTCACAGACAAGTAGTCACTTGCTTAAAGCTACTTTCGCTTAAAACTATTCACGCAGATTGAATTCAAAAGAGAGAGAGAGAGAGAGAGAGAGAGAGAGAGAGAGAGAGAGAGAGAGAGAGAGAGAGAGAGAGATAGATAAACTTTTATTTAAATGTACATTATGTTGTACATAACTAATGTGTACAATAAAAATTGACAGCACAATTAGAAAATGGGCCAAGCTCAGTACATAAAAAGAATATAACAAAAATATAAGAATATTTGCATATGCCCTCTGACGCGCGCAACAAGTACAATAAAATAATACAAAAAATAATAACTAGTAATAATAATATATGTTTAAAAGAAAAACTGAACTATAATTAAAATAAACAAAAGAAAATAAAATGTAATGAAAAAAACTAAACAAAGTTTAACATAATAATAATAAAAATAGGTGTCGACCTCGCACTGACAAAACAGGGAAAAATTTAGGATAAGGAAACAAGGAAAAGACATCATCTCAATCCAGGCCAAGGAAATACCTGAAGGCATTAACCTTGAAGGCCCGGACCTGGACGATGTCACGAATATTGGAAGGTAAGGAATTCCAAAGGTAGGAGGAACACAGAATGAGTTCCTATAGAACTCCGAGGACCAAGATGGAATGTCCAGTGGCGTCACATCTCCCCTGACAGGCCTGAGCGCAACATGACAATCAAAATTAGATAGTAAATGGGCCGGTGAAGCCTGTGCAAACAGTTTTAGACCCTCCCACCACAACATATTGGTTAGCCACTTGTGATAACCTACTGATGTAATAGGGAGAGCCTATGACTATGGCCTTAGTCTTTGAAGCATTAAGCTTAAGACTATTCCTAATAGCCCAACCTGAGATCCTCTCGGCAACAGCTGACATCATGACAGAACATGTGTCAAGCTCCTCAAGGTGGCATTGGCTATAGATTTACAGATTATCCGCATAGACCACGTGACTGATACCAGTCTCCAAACAATAGCTGATGTCATTGATGTACAGTGTAAACAATAAAGGCTCAAGGACTGAGCCCTGGGGAACACCCGTATTGAGTGAACGAAACATGGAAAAATTACCCTGTTCATCGACAACAGCCTGCTCCCTACCCACTAGATAGGAAGCAATCCAGCGGATGACCTGCTTCGAAAGGCAGAAGACAGGCAACTTTCTAAGAAGCTTAGCGTGACATACCGAATCAAACGCCTTACTAAAATCAAACAATAGAAGAAGTGTCACCTTCTTTCTGTCCATGCCCCGCCTAACATCATCAGTGAGCTTTAATAGGCCCGACTGAGTGCTGTGACCAGCGCGAAAACCAGACTGAAATAAGTCCAGAAATAGCCAACTCTCTAAGAAATCAGAGATCTGCTTATGCACCAGCCACTCCAGCGCCTTGGACATGAAGCAAAGAAGGGAGATTGGCCGATAATCCGTGAGTGCAGTGGGCGTGCAAACCTTGTTCAAAGCATGAACCAATGACTTTTTCCAGATGTTTGGAAAACGCGATTCATTCAAGGAAAGATTGAAAATCCTCTGAATGTGTGGTGCAAGTACTGCAATTGCCTTACCTACCACCACCTGCAGAATGCCATCAGTACCATGCGCTTGAGTAACAAAGTGTGCCACCGACTCACGAACTTCAGACTCAGTAACCTCAGAGAACGTCATTAGCTCCTCATATTGCAGATTGTCCAGCGTCTGTAGGAAGTCATCAAAAGAAGGAGTATGTGGATCAAAGGAGACACTACTGAAGTGCTCATTCAAAGCATCTGCCGAAAAATGAGTAGGTATGTTGCTCTGAGATGGTGCTATACCTAGGTTACGCAAATCCTTCCAAATGGAGTTAGGTTCAGTAAGAGATGATATGCGTGAATGGTAAAAATTTAACCTAGCATCTTCTATTTGTTTGTGAGCATCATCGCGAGCAACCCTATAAAGATGCAAATCTAGCGGCAGGCGCGAACGCCGAAACCGCCTATAAAGCCTTTGACGTTCTCTGAGTAAGCCACGGAGATCCGCAGTAAACCATGGGTGGCGTTTTGGCCCAACAGTCACAGTCTTCAAAGGAGCAAACCTGTCTATGGCGTCAGTCAAGTACGAGTTTAAAATATTAATACTGTCTTCTAGAGACGAGGAAGAGAGAGGTGTCCAGTCCATCCCCCCCAAGAAACTCGAGAGCTCAGAAGAGGAAATAGACTTGTAGTCACGGTATGTAAAGGTCGAAGGTACGTATCGTGGCATCTGCAAGTCTAAAGTGGCCGTTATAAGATCGTGACCACTAATAAAAGGAGTGTCAGTCTTCCAATAGTCAAGCAAAGTGTCATTAGAATCGATGAGACAGAGGTCCAACCAGGTATCAGAGCCAACCGTGTGATGGGTAGCCCCATAAGGCACTGATTGAAGAGAATTCTCCTCAATAAATGCCCTCACAAAGTTCGCATCAGCTCCCTGAGAGAGCTGGTCCGCATTAAAATCACCAAGGATTACTTTCGTCGAGTAATCGTTCATATGCAGCGTTATATGATCAATTAGATCAGATCCAAGGAGAAAGGGTGAATGCGGAGGCCGATATACAACCCCAACAAAAATCGGAGAGATACCAGCAGAGCCTACCTCACAAAGCAGATACTCCGGTTTACCTGGCTTCCCAGTCCACGTGCCGTCAGAAGAGGAAAGGATTTTAGCAGTAAGTGATCCGTGAATGTAGAGGGCCACACCTCCACCATAATTGTTCCTGTCACGTCGCACAAGAGTATAACCATCAAGACACACGATATCTGTCACTCTTGAGTCCAACCAGGTCTCAGTAACAGCTATTACGTGGTAAAAGGGGCGAGTGGACAAAAAGTGCCTGATCATCTCAATGTGACCCTTGAGTGAGTTCGCATTGAAATGACACACCCTCGTCCCTTTACTCAGAGAACTAGAGGTGGAGGAGGAGGATGGGTGAAGGGAAGAAGAGTGGGGTTTAGAGGGTACAGGAGGTACAAGGTCGACAGTAGTGAGTCCTACACTATAACCCTGGCTAAAAAATCGTTGAGGTCTCGCTCAGAGTTTACAATAATCGCACGCTGTTCTTCATTAGTCCTAACATAAATTCTACCGTTACGCACATAGCAAACAAAACCATGATCCCTTGCTGCCCGAAGCGCCGCCGATCGAAGACGATGTAAATGAAGCGGGAGGTATTCATTAATGTTACTGAAACCAGTACAATCAGTAGGGGTACCTGCATTTTGTATGGCACTTCTATCGATATCTTTAAACAATAGATTGCCCTTCGTGATTTTCTGCACTATTACGGAACGCACAATCGCATTACTAGAGAATGTAACTAACAGATTAGGGCCACGCTCATGACCCTTAACAGCAGCACCACCAGTATCAGTAACATCAACAGCACTAGTCCGAACAGCAGCAGTAGAAGCATCTACAAAGACATCAATATCTTCGCCAGCAGCATCATCATAAACAGCACCATCATCAACATTATCAGCATCAGCAGCACCTGATGCAGGGCCAGATGCACGGGACTTCAGGACCTTCACCGAGACCACATCACGCAGCGGTACCGTAGGATCTAAAGTGGCAACGACTGCATGTATCAGCTGTCTCAGATCAGTGTGGTCGTTGAACACAAGTCCAGACATTATTACTTGTCTGCGGGTAGTCTCCTTCTTTCTCTCAATAGCAGCAATTTTCTTGCTGATGGCCCGAATCTCTTGTACAGCTTTCCTCGAAGTAACCTGTCCTATAACAGGTTCTCCCATAGCAACAGTGGACTCAAGTTTACAGAGCCTCTCAGTTAGCGCAACAACATCACCTTCCACCTTTTCCACACGCTCTGGTAGCCCAGTGAGCTCAGATAACTTGTCCTCAATTGGTTTGAGCCTACCCACAATTTCTTCGTTGGTGGCTACAATTGTGTCCTGTTTAGAGTTGATGACAGCAATTTGGACCAGTATGGCATTTAGGGCATCATCAGTACTGAGAGGCTGTACAGGTATATTTGCCTGACGTGACGTATTCGATCGTTGCAGTCCAGGAGCACCCACGGACGCTTTTAATGATTTAGCAATAGCAGAAGTAGTAGCAATAGTACTGGCAGTAATAGTGGCAGTGCTATTAGTAGAAGTAGCAATAGTAGTAGCAGTAGTGGTGGCAGAGCAAGCAGTAGACGTAGAAGCAGTTGGAGCAGTAGAATTGAGAGTGGCAACTTTAGGGGGTACAGTGGTAGTGGCTATGGCAGTGCTATCAAGTATACCGGGCTTCTTTTGTTGAGCAAAACCTTCCCTACATAGATATAAATTCCTACCATTTTTAACATAAGCTTTACCTATACACTTAGCATGCAACGCAGATCTACACTTAACGCATGTAGTATAATTCACAGCTTTAGATTTAAAAATTTTTAAATTGCACTTTTTACAGATAACATTATCTCCCACTACTAACTGACTGTCAGACATCTTATAAACTAACTAAAAACTACAAACAATACGTAAAAATACGAAACAAGTAAATTAAAATTCAAATTTGCCGCCAAATCAGTAAATTACCGATCGTCGATTATGTAGAGATGACGGTATCGATGATAATGCCCCGTATCGTAGTAGCAGCAAGGCAGAGAGATGGCGCAAGCAGAAAAGCAAAAAACAGCGTACCGACCTCGTTGTAATGTAGAGAGACGTAGATGGACCACCAGATGTCGCCAGATATAGTAGAAGATAGAGCAAAGCCAGAAAATCCGAGCAGCAAGATTTGGAGGTTATAAACGACTCCGAATCTTTACGTGCACGCAGCAAAGCAATAAGCAAGCAGCCTCCAACACCTTATATACTGGGTTGAAGGTTGCAAAAAGGAGCGTGCAACTAACCTGCAACAAAACGCCCGCAGGCACGATGGCGGCAGAAATGCGTACAAATAGCGAGAGTGATAGCAAAGAAGATAAGCAGTAGTATTCACGCATGCGCAGAGAGAGAGAGAGAGAGAGAGAGAGAGAGAGAGAGAAAATAAGCGAGACGGCTGCTTGGCCGCGGGTGTGATAGAGATAGTGCGGAGAGGCTCGACTATGAGAGTAAGACAGAAAGTGAAGAGAGAGAGAGAGAGAGAGTCATGGCGGCCGCTGACTAGAAAGTTTAGTTGATCATTAAAGGGTCATCTCAATAGTGGAAATATAGGAATAGGGGATTTTTGAATCTCGCCCGCTTTGTTCATTATCTATAAGTAGAGCCACTAGATGGACATCGATATTGATTGAAATTTAAAATTGATTTAAAGTTTAAAATAAACACTAGTGGTCGATAAAAATATTTTTAAATATTAATTTTAAGAAAATTCAATGTGCTTGTTGGCTTTATCGATCTCTCCGAGGCAATCATGTGGAAAAGGGTTAGAATAAAAAGGCCCTTTTCTTATATCATTAACGTTTCGGCGAACATTGTCGCCCTCATCAGGACACTGTCGAAAGTTTTATAAATATAAATATAAAATTACAGAACAATTTTTTAAAACAATATTCTTAGAGAACTTACATATCGGAGCTGTCGTGATTTTTGTACATCTCAATGATGTTTTTCCCCCCGGCTATTTAATAGCGGGGGACGAGAGACGCCGAGCGACACCGTTATTATTTATATTTTTCTGTCGGCTAATTTCTCAGAAGTGAGGAAGTAGTCAACAGCCGTCGCTTATATATAATGTGCACGACTCATGATCTTTAACGCGGTTTTGTTTACAAGTGACGTCACACATCACCTCATCTGTTCGATGTATATAAACAGAATACATGTATTCACATTTTCAGCTGGTAAATCAAATGTGTGTACACATTATTGAGTTTTTGGGTATCCTCCTTTTTATTTATACCGTTTTTCTGTAAATGTATGTACATCATTTCCAAGATCAATCTTTTATTTAGATTACTCTCCCTGTCTTTAATACGGTAATCTTCGAAATTGAAAACATGGTTGTACTTTTCTTTATGCTCGGAAATGACATTCTCTTTGGATTTTCTATGCTCCTCAACACGTGTACACACATTTCTTTTTGTTTGGCCGACGTATGTGGCAGTGCAGTCATTACATTTAAGTTCATAAACAACATTATTTTCCAAGTGATTTTCTTTTTTATCTTTACCCTTTACAATAATATTGCACATCTGACTATGTATCTTTGGAATAGTTGTTATGTTGTTACGCCTCAAAGAATGCTGCACACACTCATAGAAACCGCCGATGTATGGTATGCCAACGCAATTACGATATGTATTTTCTCTTGACCGTTGTTCTGGTTGTCTCGTTGTTTTGACTTGCGACAGTCGTTTCTTGACATATTTATTAATGAACTCAACAGGGTAATCATTTTCAAGCAGTAAATTCTTAACAATATTAATGTTTTTCTCATGAAAACATCTACTTGATAACTTTACTGCTCGGTCAACTAAATTGTACACCATGGCAATTTTTTGGGTAATCGGATGTTGAGATTTAAAATGCAAAAATCTGCCAGAGAAAGTTGGTTTTGTGTACCAATCAGTTTTTATATTACCTGCTTTGTTCACCAATAAAACGTCTAAAAAGTTTATGGATTTGTTTACCTCCATTTCATGTGTAAATTGGAGTCTATTGTTATATGAATTGAATACTCTTAATGTTTCATTTACTTTTGTTTTTGGAATACAAGTGATAATATCATCGACATATCGGAAAAAGAACACTGGTTTATACGTTAATTTCGAAATACATTCCGCTTCGAGATCATCCTCAACGGAAACTAAGAATTTCATTAAGACTGACAACGACATCATGTTCACCTTTGCTGATAAAGGTAATGTAACGGTTGTTATGTACAAACGAGATTATATTGACAAGATGGAGAATCTTTTAGCTGACAATAGCACATATACTATCATTAAGAAAAATCCATTATCAAAACTACAGTTGAATATTAAAACATTAACAAATATCTGGAATGAGAATGGATATTTTGGTAAAAAATATAAAAAACAGTTTTTCACACAAACTGATACCTGCTTACCGAAAGCATATCGATTACCAAAAATCCACAAGAGAGACCATCCTCTAAGACCTATAATTTCAGCAATAGGTTCACCAACATATTTTTTATCAAAATATTTATTCAAGGTTTTAAAAAATAGGAAATATAAATATTCCGAATGACAAAATATGATAGTATTGTCAGCTTAGATGTAAAGTCATTGTATAAAAACATCGATTAGACACTAGTCATGCAAAGCATTGAAAGAAGGTATGCACAAATAGTGAGGAGGTTGGAAATTCCACTTGATGAAATTTTGCATGCTTGCGATCTGCTTATGGAGAATACGTACTTCCAGTTTAATGGTAAATTTTACAAACAACTTTTTGGCACACCTATGGGTTCTCCAATTTCGGGACTGTTCGCTGACATTGTCATGGATGATCTCGAAACGGAATGTATTTCGAAATTAACGTATAAACCAGTGTTCTTTTTCCGATATGTCGATGATATTATCACTTGTATTCCAAAAACAAAAGTAAATGAAACATTAAGAGTATTCAATTCATATAACAATAGACTCCAATTTACACATGAAATGGAGGTAAACAAATCCATAAACTTTTTAGACGTTTTATTGGTGAACAAAGCAGGTAATATAAAAACTGATTGGTACACAAAACCAACTTTCTCTGGCAGATTTTTGCATTTTAAATCTCAACATCCGATTACCCAAAAAATTGCCATGGTGTACAATTTAGTTGACCGAGCAGTAAAGTTATCAAGTAGATGTTTTCATGAGAAAAACATTAATATTGTTAAGAATTTACTGCTTGAAAATGATTACCCTGTTGAGTTCATTAATAAATATGTCAAGAAACGACTGTCACAAGTCAAAACAACGAGACAACCAGAACAACGGTCAAGAGAAAATACATATCGTAATTGCGTTGGCATACCATACATCGGCGGTTTCTATGAGTGTGTGCAGCATTCTTTGAGGCGTAACAACATAACAACTATTCCAAAGATACATAGTCAGATGTGCAATATTATTGTAAAGGGTAAAGATAAAAAAGAAAAGCTCTTGGAAAATAATGTTGTTTATGAATTTAAATGTAATGACTGCACTGCCACATACGTCGGCCAAACAAAAAGAAATGTGTGTACACGTATTGAGGAGCATAGAAAATCCAAAGAGAATGTCATTTCCGAGCATAAAGAAAAGTACAACCATGTTTTCAATTTCGAAGATTACCGTATTAAAGACAGGGAGAGTAATCTAAATAAAAGATTGATCTCGGAAATGATGTACATACATTTACAGAAAAATGGTATAAATAAAAAGGAGGATACCCAAAAACTCAATAATGTGTACACACATTTGATTTACCAGCTGAAAATGTGAATACATGTATTCTGTTTATATACATCGAACAGATGAGGTGATGTGTGACGTCACTTGTAAACAAAACCGCGTTAAAGATCATGAGTCGTGCACATTATATATAAGCGACGGCTGTTGGCTACTTCCTCACTTCTGAAAAATTAGCCGACAGAGAAATATAAATAATAACGGAGTCGCTCGGCGTCTCTCGTCCCCCGCTATTAAATAGCCGGGGGGAAAAACATCATTGAGATGTACAAAAATCACGACAGCTCCGATATGTAAGTTCTCTAAGAATATTGTTTTAAAAAATTGTTCTGTAATTTTATATTTATATTTATAATAAAAACTTTCGACAGTGTCCTGATGAGGGCGACAATGTTCGCCGAAACGTTGATGATATAAGAAAAGGGCCTTTTTATTCTAACCCTTTTCCACATGATTGCCTCGGAGAGATCGATAAAGCCAACAAGCACATTAAACAACTACCGAGGGATAAAGTCATATTTAGATTGTGTGACATACACATGTAAAATACATTTAAGAAAATTCATTTTTAGCGTTTATTAAGTACGTCATAAGCTGTCGAGTAAACACGGTTGGATCTATTTATCGTTTCATGGATAATTTGGAATTGAACTTCAAATTTTGGGGTAAATAATTTTGAAATAAGACACCATTTTGAAATATCGAGGTCGAACACTGAGTTTTACATTGTTCATACTAAATGTCATATTTAAGAGCTTATCCGATGTTAGTAATGTTACGTCTAAATTTCGGCTAGGATGTTTAATTAGATTTTACTTACTTGTATTTAATTCTTGTTAAAGAGCCTCTGCTGCTGCGCTGTGTCAATCGTGTGCAGGTTGAAATAAATTGATAACTATTATGTTGAAATAGTGACACTTAGTTTATTAATCAACACTAAATCTATTTAATAATATAAAGTACAAATTATTAATTAATCGTGTTGGCTACTGTCGACGTATAGGTACGTCGTAGCAGAGCTCGTGTCGCGTCCTCGAAATAAACTAAACTAATAAGCATTTCAAACCAACTCATTGACTCGGTTGCTCTACTTAACTCATGCACTTAGCATCTTTCATACTTTCGGCAATACCTGTCGACACTTTTACACGCATACTCAGCAATTGCGTAAGACGTAACAATAATCTTTTTTAATATAAGCTGTGGAAATATGAAAAATTGAAAAAAATGTGCGTTAAAAAATTTTGCGACGAAAAAAAAATGCAATGAGGAATAAATGTGTCTTGTTGAAAATTCAATTCTAAACAACGTTCAACTCTACCTTTTTTTGCATAAAATGAATGACAAGAATTATTCGCGAAAAACTGAAAAAAGTGCTTTTTTGAAGTTTATTTTGCCAATCAGGCCCTAAGTCGAAAACTTTGGGTTACTTTTACTAGGTTCCTGCAAACATATTTGGACAATAAAATTAAATCTGGAAGAAAGTGGCCGATATCCCACTACACTGCCATGAAGAACGGCTTATGACACCCGTATCGTACGATTTTTTATAGCACAGATTAGCATAAATCCGCTACCACGGCTATCCGTGGCATTAGCTGTCCATTCTGGCACCGTGAGTTTAGCAGGCGAGCGTAGCGAGTGTGATATACATGGTGTCATAATGGACTACTTATGCCACGGATAGCTGTGGCATAAATGCAGATTTATGCCACCCTGTGCTATAAAGTTCTTTGAATAAGGTAGCATGCTTAGAACTAGACTAAATGTAGAGTGAACGTGAAGGATGTTTAGGTGAGGTAGTAGGAGTCAGTATTTGGGTAAATGAGAAGAGAAAATATGGTGATAAATAATATTTATTCAATGAATACTTATAAATCTAGATACAATCTGATGGAATTTCCTCCTTCCAAATCGCGAAACAAATACCTGATAGTATTCCAGGATTTGTTTACAAGATGGATCGAGGTAAAGCCGATCAAAAAGGCAGACGGAAAGTCCGTCGCGCGAGCATTCGAAGACTTAATTCTTTTTCGTTGGGAGACGCCGGAGTATTTCCTGTCGGATAATGGCAAGGAATTTGATAATAAATACTTAGCCGGAGTCTTAAAGGAATACGGGGTAAAGCACGTAACAACTGCGCCGTATCACCCGCAGGCAAACCCAGTTGAGAGGAGCAATCGGACGCTCAAAACTATGATTGCCAGCTTCGTGAAGAGCGATCACAGGGATTGGGACGTTCATGTGCATGAATTTCGCCATGCCGTGAATACGGCCGTGCAATCGTCTCTAAAAGTATCGCCCGCGTTTCTGAATTACGGCCGACATCCGAAGCCAGTTGCGAGCTTGCGTAGAGAAGTCGAAAATAAGGAAGGCGTGAGTAAAATTGCGCCGGACGCGTGGATAGATAGGGTGAAGCGATTAGATGCGTTGCGGGATTTGGTGTCTAAATATATAGATAGAGCGCACGAGAAGCAAGCGAGAGAGTATAACAAGGGCCGAAAGCACGTAGAATTTTTCGAAGGCAATTTGGTAGATAGGAAAACGCACCCACTTTCGGACGCCAGTAAGAAGTTTTCAGCGAAACTCGCGCCGAAATACGAGGGGCCGTTCGTTATCTCAGAGGTATTAGGGCCGACTACGTATCGTTTGGCGGCGGGGCCGGGGATCGACCCAGGTCGACGAATCGCGAAAGCGGACGTCTCCGAACTGCGTCGTCATATACCCCCTCGGGGGAGCCCATCACCTGCAAACAAATCCTAATTCCTCACTGAGTTTCAGGGAAACCGATGGCGGAGAAGCTACCAAGCAGCCGGAGTTCAACGCCGGACGTCGGCGAGGAGAACAATCTTCTTCAAGGGCCGGCCATACTAAGCCCTACGGCGAGGATGGAGCTGGACGACGAGACGGGAGAGAGCACCTTCGCCTACGCGGAGATCCCTCCTCCCCTGAGAGACGTCCCGGAGATGAAGGCGAGAGAGGCGAGCAGTGAGCTACCCGCCGGAGTGCCCGAGGACCATCTACGCCAGGGAGGCGTGGAGAGCGCCGAGAGTGCAGAGAGAGCCGAGCAGAAGTCGACTCCCGGCAGCTGCTGGGCGGACGACGTAGAAGAGGAAGAGCGTCTCGAGCTAGAGATCGAGAAGTCGGGGAGCTTAAGCTCTTTGGAGACTCCTCCGAAGGCAACACTCCAGATGAGCCAGGCGAGTGCCCAAGGGGCCATCCCGAAGCGCCTCGGTGCAGGACGGGAACCGTCGACACCGCAGTCACGAGAGGAGCCCATGGAGTGGGACAAGCCGGAAGCGGGAGCCGGGAATGCTGAAGCTCAGAGCTCAGCTGCGCAGCGCGAGCTGGAGCGCTACTTGCTAAGCGAGCGAGCAACCAGCGGGCAGAGCCGACCTATTGATGAGAGCAGCAAGGGCAAGCAGGTGCTGCGAGTATCGCCGAGCACTCGGCAACGAACAGCCCCAACCTTCTTGCCAATTGAAGTCAACCTGATAGCGCCGGGAGGAGAGGAAGACTGGGACCTCCCCGAAAATGATGATCATTCAGCGGAGACCGAGAGAGAGAGGGAGAGAAGGAGAGAGAGAGAACGAGCGCGGCGTCGAAGGAAGAGAAGGAGGTCGCCGAACCCAAACAGGCAATTGACGGTGGACGACTATTTTCCGCTGGACTTGCCCTCGAGGACGGCGTCGCCGGAAGCAGGCCCTCCTACGAGAGGAACGAACGAGGGCGCAGCATTCGACGAGAGAAGCCGAAGTGAGTTCCGGAGAGTAGAGCGCTCAGCGAGAGACGAGCGCCCATCGGGAGACGAGAGAGCAGCGAGAGACGAACGAGCGGAGACGGCGTCTTGCCCAGGCGAAGCGGCGTGGCGAGCATACCAGTTTCCACTGGTCAACCTTGAGCCGAGGAGGTCGGGGATGATATTCGGGGGCTGCGAACCCATCCCTAGGGCAGTTGACGTACTGCCAGAACTGCGGCCGGCACGGAGTCACTGTCTCCGACTGCCCTCGGTGCGCGAGGGCTCACCTCAGGTACCTCCGGGGACCGTTGCTGCAGAGCCAGGAGGAGCGCGGAACAGCACGCAGGGAGGAGGTTGTCCAGCGTCAAGGCGAGGACAGCAATCTCCGGCGAGTGGAGACGCGTCTGCGAGAGAGACGTGCCGCGGAGGCTGCGCCAGCAGCGAGAACGAGCTCAGTTGCCGGAAGAGAGACGGAGGGAGGCTTGGAGAATCGCCCGTATCACGAAGAGCAGGAGCTCAATGATATGCGCGAAGAGCTGCTGCGTCAGAAGCGAGAGAGAGAAGAAGCTGCGCGAAGAGAGACGGAACGAGGTGCTGAGGAGGAGAAAGCGCGAGCCCGATGGTTGACGGAGCAGGAGGAGATGCGCGCAAGCGTGCGCCGATTCCAGGAGCACCAGGCGCGAGTTGACGCGATGCAGCAGTGCATCGCCTACCAGCAGCAGATGAGCCGTGCTGCCGAGATGCAACTGCGGCAGGTCTTGGCACCATCAGAGGCGAGAGGATACATGCCAGTCGCCGGAATGCGCGGGGGACCAGCATTCCTTCAGGGAGGAGGGAACAGGCCATTACCCCAATACAGCATGCAGGAGACTTTGGCACTCCTGAACAACTTGCAGGGACTGTCGTACGAGACCAAGGAGATGATACTCCGACAGGTCTTCGGCGCCCCGCAGTAAGAGGAAGGAGATAGGGGAGAGAGATTCAGAAGTCGGAAGCGAGGCCCTGGGAGAGGGCAGGTGAGTCGATTAAAAACTTTTTTGCATTAATTGCGGGTATTGGTTGGCCGCGGGTAGACGGTTTAGTCTGAAGACTAACCCGGTCTAGGGAGGGGGATTGCGACGAAGCGAGTTCGTCGCTGGATCGCGTGAGATCCCCCAGTGCCAACCAGTACTTGCGCCTTTTCGCAAGTACTAATCTCCTTTTGTGTAATGTGTGTTCGAGTGACAACGAGTATGCCGGAGGAGCAGCGACAGTGCGGAAGAGCGAAGAAGAGAGAGATCAACGACGCCGGAAAGCAGCAAAAACAACGACGCGTGCGAGAGTAGAGTATGAGAGGCCGGTTCGCGGAACTTGTGAACCTGCTGCGACAGGCAAACCCGTGTATGTCGAAGCGAGAGTGTAAGCGCCGGGGCATCGATAAGGTCGAAGAGAGGAGGAGAAGTCGATACGCATAGTCCTAATGCGAAGTAGGAGAGCGATCGTCGTCGATCGAAGGGGAAGGGCCGGAGAGAGAAGCGCGCTGATTGGCCGAGTGGTAGCGTCGGGGACTTCGACGATCGTGCGCGCGCGACGAGCAGGGAGTATTAGGAGGACCGTCGCAGAGTACAGTCGTGTCGCGTGTCTCTAAGCTTTTTCCATTGTGTGTGAGCGAGTGCGGACTTCGAGGACGAGCGAAAGCGAGAGCAACAGCGAGCCAGCATCTCTAGCGAGCGGAATCACCAGGAGGTGAGAGGAAGTGCTTCGAGGAGCCAGGTCCCGACGAGGAAGCCTACTGCCAGCAGAATCCGTCCCCAGAGCAAGACCGAGCCGAGGTTGGGGTCTCGTGTCGAGCCGAGAGACGGAGAGGATAGCTAGGTCGGCACCGAGAGTCGCGCGCCGGACGAAGAAGCCGAGAGAGAGAGAGACGTTGAGCGCGGTAAGTTGCCGAAAGCGATCGCGAGTCGGAGGAAGGCCGGAGATAGCGCGAGCGAACGTTCGGACGAGCGAGTGAGTGTGTGTGGACGAGCAGCGGACGAAGCGTGTGTGAGAGACCGGCAGCGCGTGTGCGAGGCCGAGCGCCGGCCATTGTACGTGTGTACGGGCAAGCGAGTGTGCGAGCTCGAGAGTGAGAGACAGCGCGTGGCGGGAACGACGGTCGAGCACGTGGCCGGACGAAGCTGTGTTGAGCGAGCGCGCGAGAGCGCGATTGTCAGAGTAGAACGCGAATAAACGAGAATAATTGTAATTGTGTGTGTACTTTATTTGCGAGACGAATTTCCTTACAGCCGGACCATTCCCGAGTTCGGTGTTCCCTCGCTAACCTCCTCCGAGATCCGGATTTTTTGAGAAATAATAGTGCGAGGCCTTCGGGAACTCTACTCGCGGATTTATCTTCTGACGAGTAGTCCAGGCAACGTCACACTCTTCAATCAATTCGAAGGCTCGATCGGAATAGCTGATCATGAATCTTATTATAAATCCGTCGATGATGATTTTTTGATCAAGCATATCTTCGTCACTGTATGCATGAAAGAATCGGTCGATCTCGTCAAATTGCTCCTGGAATACTGCCCATGTGGCCAGCGAGAAGGTGAACCCTTGAAAGTCCTGATTGGTGAGGCGAACAACAGGATTAAAGTCGCCCGAACCGACTGCCGTATTTTCTAGGCCCACGTGAATAAGTTTGCCGTAGGAATTATTCAGCCCATAAACCATGGGTACAATTTGATGGCAGCGGTACTTGCTCTTCTGACTCTCCTCCACCACCACCACCTGACTCAGACTCTCCAACTGTCTCTTCTGACCAGCCATTTTTGTTGAAGTTTCACACGTTGCGGTTAAGAAAGAACTGTATGCCGTCCGTTGGAGGCTCTCCGACTTATATTCGAAAACCAGGTAGGTTCGATGAGGGCAGAACCAATGAGAACAAAGATCGCAGATAGTGGGGAGCCAATAGAATCTCTGTCACCAGAATGGGGACCCAATAGAAATTTGCAGACTAATCATTTCTTAAAAACCACGTAAGCAAATATATTCAGTAACATTCACGCTTCACATTACATTTTTAATATTAGATTACAGCTTACCGACAAATTTTTCAACAACCTTATAATTTTTGCTAAGATCTGTTGAGAAATTCTTGAGAAATCGTCGAATACCCAAACCATTAAACATATAGTATAGAAACATGATACAATATTTTCCACAAGTATTGGATAAAGTGCTTCGCAGCTGAATATTACACCACCTTATCCGCTTGCAATTTCACTTGATTCGACTCACATGATCTGGAACTTGTGGCGCCACTCCAAAGCTATCGAAATACCAGCCAACGCCATTTTGTGTGACGTATATTGCCACCCAGTGTCTGCCACGTCTCTGATGATCTTCGGTATTAAACACAAAGCCACAGGGTTTTACCCACATTACTGGAATTTGATCGGCCGGATAAACTCCTACCGCATGTGAGGTCATTTTTCGAAGCTGCTTGAGAATATCCAGAGAGTTCATTATTGGAGAGCTCGTAGGGTGGGGTGAAGGGTCGTTCTGAAGATTTGATTATATCGGGACCACCGACTCCCGCAGTCAGCCAGCACTTCAATTTGTAGGCGTTGTTAAGCGCACAGCTATAGCAGAGAACAGTGCTTAATGGCGTGTTGCATACAATACTTTTCGCAGTACGGTAATCTGTGAAAAGGTGAATACTCCCCCTTCTCCTCCAAATCAATAATTTCCCGCGTAGTAAGCTTATCCAACACCTTTGCTTTTTCAGCTCTTCGCACGTATATTTTTCGCGCACTTCTGCAAACTTTTGTACAATTTCTTCAGTGTTACGTCACCCTCGTACCAATCTAGGTCGTGATGATGCAGTGTCAGCCAGTTATTTTGTCTTAAAATATCTTTTTTCAGAAATACTGTTTTACAAATCGGCGCTGTGATCCAATGGGCGGTAATCTCCTGATTCACAGCCACAATACCCATTTCTTTTGGCACTATACGACACTTGTTGTCCTTGAAAAACTGCAGATCGACCACTATGTCCATGATTTACTTTTGCGGCTATCCGTTCAGTTTGAGAAGCACCGATCGACTGGTTGCTCTCTCTTTACGCGAGTGGTGCTTTTATACGCATCTCCTGTAGAAACGCCATCTACCTTATCCATTGTAATCTACCAAAACTTGTCGAGACGAGTCAATCTTCACGAGATTGTCATTCACAGCATAAATTATGCAATTCACCACGACATCTAATGCGTCATCAAATCTCACGTCGATTCTCACGCTACCTTTTCGAATTAAATTCCAATGACTGTCGCAGTTAGCCGACAAGTCCGGTGTCAAATCAAAGGCAAACAGACAGTAGCCATTCGGGTATGCATCGCGTGATATTGAATTACCCATATTCGCAAAATGCACACCAGTACCCGAGAAGAGTGTGTGATACGCATCCACATATATATGTATTTGTATTTTTTAAGTCAGCCTGTAGCGGTTTCGAGGGCACTTGCACACCGTCCACGTATAAGCACAAAAAATTTATGTTATAGTTTTTGAAATTAAAAGGATGCAGTCCTGCATCACCATTGTAAGCCTGATTTTCAATAAAACCAATGATAATTCTTTTTGGTAATTGACCTAGTATTATGTTATCGATTGATTGACCATGTACACCGCTATTCAGTGTCACGTTTTTCACCTCCACGCGTGTTACTGGATACTTTGCTGTCGTCTTAGAGAGTTTATTCTCATGACACATCGCTATACTCGGGTTAATCTTGACACGTCGAACAAAGAGTGTTGCCTCCGTTATATGTGTAATGTACACGTCACTCTCCGCCATTAGACAGAAACTATCACGAGAGCGAATACGACGTACACGTACCTCCACACCACTGAGCAATAATCTGTCCATATTGAAGATATCTACGTGTAGGTGACCAAGCAAATTGATTTTGCCCTTTTTCATGACTCTTTGACGCTTAATGAATCCGTCATTAGATGTACCAATGTCGTCCATATGGCCTGCTGTGTCATTGTACCACAAGACGCTCGTCAAATGCGAGTTTTTTGCTGCTGGACCGTAATTTAGCAGTGTCTCGATGTACGATCTGTAGACGTAAGCATTATTTGGAGGTGACACAGGCTTCTAATTGAATAGTACGTCCACTTGGTTGAAGAGTGTATGCATGAAATTATTTGTGGGTCCGACGGCAGGTGGCGCGGTCTCATCTTTATCCGGTGCAGTAGCCCGTATTATACTCACACGCAGACTCAGCATTGCGTGTGGTAAATGAATGTATTCCGTATTCCCCGGAATCGTAAATTCTATTGGTGCTTGATCGGCAAGTGACGAGATTGGTTTATACTGCACCCAATGAGAGTTCTCAATGGCTGTTTGTGTTGGTGGCAACTCAAATAGCGACAGCTCCGACTTTAACGAGTCACAAGAGTCGGTGTGCAGAAAAGCCATGGCTCAGGAGAAAAATTAACCTCCAAAAATATCTGGGTCTTTAGACTTCTTCTGCTTCGTCTTCGTCTTCTTAGTTTTACTCTTCTTGGTAGCAGTAGTAGTAGTAGTAGTGCTTCGCTCAGCTCCGCGGCCGGTCTTTGACTGCGATTTTCGCGCTGTAGATGCATTTTTATAGCCAGAACCCCTACTCCTTTTTACACTTACCCCTCTCTCCTTCTCCTCATCACTCTGCATCAGCATTTTATTCAATACCTGTCCAGCCTTGCGTTGAGCTTGCCATCACTCTCGGTAATACGGCGATTAAGCGAGACTTTGAGAGGCAATTTCTCACCCACTACATCGTCCATGATCCTCGCAGTAGCGTGAGCTGCCTCCCGGCCCACGCCATTAGTGCCACGCTTAATTAGAGGTAAGGCACTACGATATAGTCCCTTCAAAAAGCTACCAATACCTGCACTATTTTGATAATATCTTCGATCAATTGTGACGTAATTATCCCCGCCATCACAACCGCCAACACCACAGACTGTCTGATAGCCATTGTAGAGGAAGAGGAAATCGTCGTGGTGATGCGACATGATTTCAGTCGATACGCTTGAAGTGAAGTGTCACCGTCAATGTCCCGTAATCGAATGGTAAACGTCGACCTTATATCAATCTCAATCGACTGAAACTACGAGGAGAGCAGAGGCAGATACATCGGTGAGTTAAAGTTCTGAATTTGCGTTCTACCGTAGGTATAGTCGTGCAGATGAAGAGGTATGGTGCGCAGTAGGCGCGAGTATACATCGCCCGTGACATAAGGCTGACAGATACTACTGTAAATCATGAGTAAGC
The DNA here is from genome assembly GCA_018906965.1 of Philotrypesis tridentata. Lineage (NCBI taxonomy): Eukaryota > Metazoa > Arthropoda > Insecta > Hymenoptera > Pteromalidae > Philotrypesis > Philotrypesis tridentata. Next base: position 94,599 of record JACCIB010000681.1, read on the forward strand.
TTAGTAAACCATTTATTAGATTAGCTGGTTTGTTGCCGGTAACAATGTTTTCCTATTTGCCATCACACGATAATAAGTCATTGCTTTCAAAACTCAATATTTTAGATAACTTTTCGGATAAAGAAAATGTATGCACATAGTTGGCGCACTTGTCCTGACCACATGTGCATCTAACCTGAATATATCCACCACACTGAATTTCGAATACGAGATGATCTTTCACATTATATGGTTCTCAATTAAATCGTTCTTTAAAAGCATGTATATGTTACGTCTGAACATGTATATACAACTTCTTAATTCGCGATGGTTCCAAGGGAAATAAATAAAAGACTCTGGTATACGTTATGTGAAAAGTATATATGTATATATTTATCCATTCATTTATTAAACATGAATTTACAGTAATTGCCCCTTGCTTTGCGATCGTTGTACGATCGCATTACCGGGTGAGGGGTCGGAAAATACGAGACCAGTATAGAAATGAAAAACTCAGATATTTTAGTAAGAGAAAAAGTACCTTGCTACTCTCGGTGTGTTGTATGTGTACGTGTATATCTATATCTATGTATATGTAGAAGTCGATGCTGGATGCTGCCGCTCGGTAATCTCCCGCTGTGAGGGTCTTCCTTCGTAGAGAGAGAGTATACGGCGCCGCCGCGTCTGGGCCTTTTTACAGGTATTCGGTCGGTCCGTTCTATGCTCCGTATCTATCTCTCTCTCTCTCTCTCTCTTTTCTTTCTCGAACGGAACGTCTTCTCCGTTTACTTAATTACGAAAGACTCGCGCACTACTGCTTTTCGTGTTTTCTGCGCGCGTTCAAAAGAATACTATTATACAGGTTCGAGTACTTGTCGACTATTTGTGTCTGCGTATATAGAGATCACGCACTTGCGGTCAATCGATCGTACTGATCAGTTTTCGGTCTGTGAACTTAGTGACCGCGCCGCCGCTTATCTTCTCTATTTAAGCAGGTAGGTGATTTTTGGCGCTGGGCCCTCTCACTTTCCGCTGCCACGCCTAATTACATGACCTTCGAAGGTTTTTCTCGGCGCTTCTCTATCGATGATGACACTTGTTTACGATTTTCTTCAATCTTCCACTCTTGATTTCCTCAAGGCGTCGGCCTTCCGCATCTGCGTATTACCTGCCCGTGTTGCGTGCTGCATTAAGGGCAATTCCTATTCTCGAGGTCTCTTCGAGTTTTTCGGCTAGTGCGCAATAGTTGTGAATTTTCCTCGTTGTTGCGTATCTGTTCACGTATTTGTATTTCTTTCGTAATGAAATTTGTTTATTTCATTACACTTCCGCCCTTATAAAAAGACGAGAGTACATCTCGAGTCGATTACACGAAGTGTGCTTGTGTGTATATATGTGTGTATGCATAAGGTGTAATGATGTGTTCTCCTGATATTATGAACAAAGAGTAGTATCTCATAACTTCCCCGTTGCTCATTTACAATTGTTTATAAGGTACTTTTTTAAGTATAAACATTTATTTTTGTTAATAAGGTTTACAAATATCTATTCGCAAAATTTTTCTTCTAAAATTTCTTAATACATTCTTTTATTGTTTTTCGATGATATAAAAAATGTTTACAATTATATTTTTATAAGGAATTCAATCAATTTTCTTTTATTTTACAATAATATGTTTTACAAATTGGTTTTTCTTGTATGAACATGTGTGTGTTTCATATAAATATACATATATACGTATTTCTTCTTATTCTGCAATAAACAAAGTTTGTAAATAAATTCATGGTAAGTACATATATTTTCTTAATAATAGTGTTAGAAAAATGTAGTGTTTGTTAGTTCTAAGTAATTTTTCTCTCATTCGCATCTGCAGCCTTTCACTCGACCAGAGCAACAGTTCCCTCTCGGCCCGAAAATTCGTCGCCCGTCCCATCGCGACGTATCGTAATGTCATTACAGTATTCGTCCAAAAACAAATCAAAACTTCTCAAAAGAAAAAAAAAAGAAATTTCGTGAAATTTTTTTAATATTAGAGAATAAACTTTTACTTTAAACAAGAAATTCCTCAAATTTTGCATTTTCCCCTTTTTTTTATTGTTAGTTTTATAGTATAAAAGATTTCATTTAACATCATAACCCTATTCTTACTATTCCTTCCTTTGGAAGTTCCTTTTCCCTTTATATCGTATAGCTATATATTTTTTTTCTAAGTATAAAATTTTTTTGCTTTATATTTGTTTCCCTTCACCTTGATACTTGTGGCAATATATATAAAAATTTATTATTGATTATAGGAAAATTTGTAGGTGATAAATTCCTAATTTTGCGATGGTTCGATATGCGAAATTCGGAGTCTATTGGCGTTGACTGTTTTTATTTTTTTATTTTTCATTTGTATTTTGATATTGCGCTGTCCATTGAAGATGTCCAGGACGGTATATGGACCTTCATACTGATCTCCTAGTTTATATTGCTTTCCTCCTTTTAATAGCCATACATTATCGCCTATTCTAAACTCTTGCGGATTTACTTTGCGGTCATAGTAATATTTTGATTTGATTTTTGAATCAATTAATTTTTCTCTGGCAATTCGTTGCAAATCATATAATTTTTGATTAAGATTTGTAACGTAATCATTGTAAGTTGGAGGTTGATCCTCCTTTTCTAGTGGATCACTAGAGGGTAATCGGGCCATTTTCCCGAATACTAACTCGTACGGAGTAAAAGAATGACCTTCGTGTGGAACGGTGTTGTAGCATAGAGTTGCAAGTTCCAATAATTCGTCCCACGATTCATTGGTCATAATTGTTTTCAAATATTCCGCTAATGCATGATGTGAGCGTTCTAGCGAACCATTAGCCTGTGGATGGTAGGCTATCGTTTTTACTTGCTTAATCTTGAACCTTTTTGCAATTCTCTGCAATAATTTTGACATAAAGTTGCTTCCTTGATCGGTTAGAATTGTCACTGGGGCTCCAAAAATGCATATGAATCTTCTGACAAATGCATCGGCTACTGACGTTGCTGTTGCATCTTTCAAAGGTATTGCCATACAATATTTTGAAAAATTACACTGTATTGTTAATATATTGTTGTGGCCATTTTCTGTGACTGGAAATGGTCCAACAATATCCAGACTTACTTTTTCCATAGGTGAGTGTGGAGTATCGGTGATTTGCATGGGTTGTTTTGTTTTAACCCTTACTAACTTCTTCACTTGACACGTAACACACGTACGTATGAAATTTTGCACGTCCTCCTTGAGATTTTCCCAAAAATATCGCTGTTTAATTCGTCGATATGTTTTGGTGATTCCTCGATGTCCTCCTACAGCGGTGCAATGCATTTCTTTAATGATTTTGCTTCGATCTTGCTCTTCGATGTATTTGATTATACCCAGGCAGATTATGATCTTTATTTGCACATTCTCCAGAGCTTTACGCATTAGTTGTACTATTTCCTTCCATTCTACGTTTTCAACGTTATGACTTTTTGCTATACTCACAGAACGTAATCCTTTTTTTATTATCAATGCTTTCAATACTTCAAAGGTATCAATCAAATTCTTTCGAATTTCTGTAGTACTTGCGGATGTTGTGCTTCTTATTACTGCTGCGAAAAGTTGCCGATTATTTCTTGTAGTGCACTTGATTTCGCCTGACTCTAGGTTTGCAAATTTTGGTAAAAATTTTCTCGATAACAATTGTTCTGCTCCTGTGTCACACGGGTTACCTTTTGTGTCAATGAAATATATGTAGTTGTCTTTTCGCATGTATAATTGTTCTCTGCATTCCACAAATTTCTCTTCTCCTCGTACTTCGTGATCACTTTGCTCCCTTATTTCGTCCTCGTTGCAAACGGTGTCCTCGAATACAGGTTCACCTCTCGTTTTGCCTGATAGTGGTGGACTTTCATTCTCGTCAACACTTTCATTGTCATTTTCTTGCTCCATAGTTGCCTCGGGTAACGGTGGCAATCGATTCACTTCGTTTGTTTTTATTAATTTTTCTTGGTTTATTTCCTCTCGTGATCGATTTGCCTTCTTCGGTCTTTTGTCCCTATAATTAGGAACTGGTATTTTTCCCGCCCTCGTACGGGTTTGTACTGCTAAGACTAGCTTCTCGTGGATTTCCTCCTCCTCGGGTTTGTCGTCGGTGACCGGATTTCGTGAAAGCGCATCTGCGTTGGTATTGCTCTTACCACTTTTGTACACAATATCATAATCATATGCGTTCAATTTTATTCGCCATCGGCTTACCTTTGTCGTCAGATCTGTAGATTTCTTAAACCACACCAATGGTTTACAATCTGTAACAATTGTGAAATGTCGACCCAATAAATATGGTCGAAATTGAGACACCGCGTAGAGAATAGCTAGCGCTTCTCTCGAATAAGAATCGTATCGGCTCTCGGTATCGGATAACACTCGAGACACATAGGCTATAGGCCGATCCTTTCCTATGTCCCCTTGACTCAAGATGGCGCCAATGGCGTGCAAACTGGCATCAGTTGTAACAACAAAAGGTTTTGAAAAATCAGCAATTTGCAATATTGGCTTTTCGCAAAGTTTGTTTTTCAAAATTTCAAAAGCCTTTTCGGTCTCGTCTGACCATTGAAAAACCGATTCTTTTTTTAAAAGATTGCTTAAAGGTCTTGCGATGTTCGAGAAGCCTTCGATAAATCGCCTATAATAACCCGCTAATCCCAAAAATTCGCGTATATTTTTCTGCGTTTTGGGTCGCGGAAAATTTTTGACCGCTTCAATTTTTCTCGGATCTGGGCGAACTCCTTCTGGTGTTAGCAGGTGCCCCAAATAAATCACTTCGGTTTGCAAAAATTTGCACTTGTCAGGCTGCATTTTAAGATTAGCGTCTCGCAACCTTTTCAAAAATTTTTCAAACTTTTCATTGTGTTCTTCAATTGTTTTTCCATAGATCACGGCGTCATCTAGGAATAGGAATATTTCACGCCCTTGTAATCCTTTGAATACTAGCTCAACGGCTCTCTGGAACGTGGCAGGGCTATTGCAAAGACCCATTGGGAGTTTGTTAAATTCAAATAACCCTTGCGGAGTGGTAAACGCTGTTTTGTACCGATCGGGTTCATGTAGGGGTATTTGGAAAAATCCCTGCGCTAGATCAAATACCGAAAAATATCGTGCTCCCTCCAACTGATCAATTATATCCAAAATATTCGGTAGAGGATATTTATCTTTAACCGTTTTGTCATTCAATTTTCGGTAATCGACCACGAATCGATATCTCTTATTCCCTTTACTGTCGGGCGTCTTTGCGACTAAAAATGCTGGGGATGAAAAGGGTGAGTTCGAGGGGCGTATTATATCGCTTTCAAGCAACTCGGTTACCTGCCGCTCGAGCTCCTCCTTTAATAGATGCGCCGGCCGGTACGGTTTCTCGTATATAGGTATATCGTCCATAGTCACAATGCGATGGCTTGGGACTTTGGCTGTTCCCAATCGTTCGCCTTTTAAATGAAAACAATCGGCGTATTCTTCAATTAATTTTTCAATCGGTTCTCGAGTCTCTTTCACCAAATGATCTAATTTCAATAATGATTTTAATTTCTCAATTCGAGTACTCTCATGGTTTTCGGGATTGTTGCATAATTCAATCTTAAAAATAGACTTGTCCATCCCCAATGGCATCTCGGCAGAATAATAATCTTTCCCTGAAATTTCCATATAATTGAAGCAAAGGTTATCCATATGACTTTTTTCAATATAATTTTTAATAAAATAACAATTATCCGCTTTATCATCTTTACGATCCCCATATAAATGTTCAAATATTTCCGCTCCCACAAAATGTTTCTCCGTAATGTCGTTCGTCTCGTGTCCTTGAATCGTATCGTCAATTATGAGCTCATCAATTTCTCTATCTTTATCCGGAATTTCATCTTCGGATTTATTTTCACAAATTTCATTATCATTATCAATTTCATAATTTGCTACAATGGCCCTTTCATTTATTTCATCATCGTAGTCTTCATTTTCATTATCAATTTCAATATCAGTTACAACATTTACTACAATGGCCCTTTCATTTGTTTCATCATTGTAGGTTTCATTTTCATCATTAATTTCATTATCAATTTCAATATTATTCTTCATTGCAATTCCCGTATTTATTGCAATCTCATTACTAGTCATGACTTTATCATTGATTGCGATCTCGTTCTTAAATTTGCGCGCATTTTCGTCAATCAATTCTTTTATATTCAAATCATCCTTGAATTCAACAAATTCCTCAATATTTTCGCGAACCGTTTCTTTCGCGTTCTCAAAATTTTCATTCATCGGACAAATTTCCGCATTAGTATTTTTCGTAATTACGCTTTGCTCATATTCAATTGATTCGTGCGATCGGCTTATCGAATGCTTCTCCCGATTCAAGTATACTCCCGCTCTTCGGTCTGTCTCGTCATAGTCCGTCCTCGGTTCCCCCTCCGCGGGGTTCCGCTCGGAGACCTTTCTCTTTTCGGTGCCCCTCCCAGTCATCGCGCTCGAGCTCACGGCGTCCCGTTGCTCTGTAGACTCGATGGCTGCTCGATTTTTCATGAACGGAATTATTTGTCCATTTATTTCAATGTACTCTTCATTGAAATTTATTTTCGCATTACCTTTGCGAAAAAATTCATTACCCAAAATACCTGCTTCAACTATTGGGAAATTATCTTCCACCAAATGGAACTCTGTAATAATGTCATTAAAATCAATTGTTATTTTGCCGAGTGTACCGATGTATCCCTTGGTTATCCCTTTTAACTTTATGTACTCTCGCTTGTCAATTTTAACATAGGGCGCTACCTCCGACTCACGCACTAGGTTAATTGCCGCGCCGGTATCCAACATGAATACCAGTGGCCTTCGAAAACCTCCGGCATCGATCTTAATCGTTGGGGATGCGCTTATTCGACTAAGATTTATTGACTCGATCCGGCAATGGGTATGGGCCCCTGTCGCGGAACTCCCGGGCGTCCTCCTGTATTTGACTCCCTCGGGGCGCCCTCCCGCGAAAGAGCACTCTCGTTTCCCTGCCCTTGATTGTTAGCGCGAGCTTCGCGTTGGCGCTTATAACAATCTCTTTGCATGTGGCCCGTTTTTTCCGCAATAATAGCAATCTTTATTTAATTTATTATGGGGCAATCTTATATTAGGTTGGGCCCCCCTGGGTCCATATGAATTATTGCTTCTATTATTTTTGCTGTTACCATTGTTAATATTATTATTGTCATTGTTGCTATTATTCGGCAAAAACTCCACCCGACGCCTGTTTTCGGCGTTCCAACCGTCGAAATTTCGATTATTTTTGTTATAATAATTCGGATTGTTATAAGGCCTTCCGCTCGATTGCGCTTGTTGTTGCATCATTTTTCGACAATTCATCATGACGTGACCCGTCTTTCCACAAAAGTTACATACTACTATAGTGTAAGGCTCGATTGCATGTACTTTACGCGTCTCCTGTACTTTCCCTTTCTCGTCCTCCGAGGGACTTTCGTCTTCGTTACCGCAGCCCGCGTATTCTCTCTCTATCTCTATCGCTTGTTCACGCGCTTCGTCTAGCGTCTCGTAGTCGCCCATCCGACCTCGAATTTCCCATTTCACGCCGCGTTTAAAGAATTTAATGCAGTCTCTCTCTATTTCAGCTCGAAAACTTTTTTCGTTCTCCGCGTCATATCTCTCTTCCCGTAAAGCGGTTGCTAGTATTTCTTTTTGGATTTCTTTGATTTTATTGAAAAATGTAATTACCGACTCTCCTCTTTTTTGACGTTTCTTTGCTAATTCTCCCGTCCAATCATGATACGTTTTGCCGAACCGTATATTTTTTCAAAAAAATTTATTACTTCTGTTATCGATTTAAAACTTTGACCGCGGCTACTCGTAAGTGCGTCTCCGTATAAACGCATTCGTATGAATTTAACCAATTCCGTTTCGCGTCCCGCCGGAACCATCTCTTTCGCTTCTCTACAACCTTC